>JASDQU010229166.1:2046-15078 GCA_032191745.1 Picea mariana | reverse complement strand
AATTATGCTGCTATCATGTGCCTCTACCAAACAACCAAGTCTGTATCAATCATGCATCAACTGTAGATCAAGCTATGAATAATGATGTACAACATAATCACCTCATCAAATTATCAACTACATGTCCCAATATGTAGCTCAACCACATGCCAAATTCATGCACCAAGACATTCAACAAACATGCCTCTAAAAATACATCATAAGATATATCAATGGATCTCACATATGTACCATCCATGTACTATAACAGATTTTCCTAAAACGCCATTCACTACAACAAGTACTAAGCAACCAATAGTATCTCTAAACATGTACCAAAAGTGTGCCTCAATAGATCAATGATATATCTCTGGCTAGCATCACATCATCGTGATATATCTCATAACCAAAGTGCCATAACTTCACTGATATAACCAACACCATTCCTCAACAGAGAATGCCTCAATCCACACTCTAGGGTTAGTACCATGCATCTAGGATACAAATCAATCATATGCTTCAAATCTCAACCATATGTCATAACCATACATACATCAAACATACATGAAAGCATATAATCATGAAAACCTGCACCAAACCATGTCATACCCTGCAAAATAGATTTATACCATCAAACCATGATGCAACTCATCTGCATAACCTTCATTTCCAAGGATTTTACCACAGGTACGTGACATGTTCCACAAACAACTCATGTATGTACGCGAGCTGTCTATCGGTCACCTCGCGTATGTATGCGATTTATTCCATAGGAACCCATGTATGCTTCTGAAAATTCCAAGCTTGAGCTTGCTTCATGGTTGCCATTCTATTTTGGTTGTCCAGTCTTCTTCATCCACTTCTAAAGGTGTCCTAGCTTCTTAGAACTTGAGCTCTGAGATTCCATCTTTTCAACATTGTCTTCCTTCCTAGTTTCATGTGCTCTTCTTACCATGCTATATGAAGCACTCCTCATGGACTGCCTCTTGTGTTCCAACAATTCTGAGATTTGTGACCAAAGCCACTGCAACTGTAACATCTCATGGAGTGACAATGTGAATCAATGTGTCCCACTTGATTACATCTCCAACATATTAGGCTATTATGGTGTCTTCCAACATCTTTCCTTGCATAATGTCTAAAATCCAGAAATTTGTTACCATATTCATTACATGAGAAGCAATAACCATGAAAAACATTTTCATACCTTTACTTTTGTGTCCACCTTGAAGGTGTCTCTTTTCTGAATTTTCTTTGAGGTGTAAAGATGGCTTCTTGATGTCTTCCTTTCTTTGTTCTTTCGAAGGTTTCCTTGCTTTGTGTAGATGGTTGAATTGCATCATTACTTCCACCTTTTGAGAATGAAGGACTTACCTCATGCTTCTTAGAAGTGTCGGCTTCAAAGTGTGTAGCTTCCTTGTATCCAAGTCCTGATTTATCATTTGGTGATATTTGACTATCCAAGATTTCATTCAGGATTGTTGAACTGTTCATGAACTTGATATGAGTATTTGACTTCTCTACTTTATTTCTGAGGTCAAAAAATTCTGCGTCCAACTTATGGCATGCCTCTTCCTTTTCATTTACTTGATTCTTTAATAGTTCCTCTATCCTTTTGGCTTCTTCAATTTTGGTCTTCAAATTTACATTAACTTGAAAATTTTTGCTAAGTTCATCATCAACCTTTTTCTTTTCTTTTGCTTTCTTAATTAGTTCATTCTTTAGTCTTTTGATCTCTTCTTCTTCTTCTTCTAATTGATTCTTTTTACTTTCTTCTTGTTCTTTAAGCATTTTCTTTAGTGCCATGGTATGCCTTGGGTACTTTTCTAAGACTTCCTTAGTGCATTTTTCAAGATACTCAAAAGAAATTGAATAATGTCCTATTTCCATGCTAACATCATCTAACTTAGATAAAACATTTTCTTTAAACTTCAACAACTCTTCTTCTTCATCTATAAGACTATTGTTGGTTGATTCTACACAAACTACTTCTAGATTTTCTTCTTCACTTGCGGGAGAACATTCAACATCATCACACTTAGAATTATTGCAATTAGAAGATTTTGGAGAGTCTTTACCTTCATTGTTCTTGATGGAACTTTTGTCTTGATATACCTTATCTAGCTTCATCCATAGATCCTTGGAGGAAGTACATTGTCCCATGCTTTCTTTTATAGAACTTGAGAGTCCATTGAAAATGGTCTTGAGAGCTAATGCATCGTTCTTATTTGTTTCATTTTGGGATACAAAATTTGACTTATTCTTCAAGGGAACTGATCCACCAATAGTTGCGTTCCAAACACATGCTCTTTTTTCCTTAAAAACTTTGTTATTTCTATTCTCCATGCTGAGTAATTTGTCTCATCAAAGAGGGGAACTTCATCTGTGTGTTCATCCATTTGTGTATCCATGGATTTCCTTCAAGCTTGTAAGGATTTTGGTGAAGGCTTGCTAAGATACCAATTATTGGACACATCAACCACACTGAGAGGGGGGTGAAACGGTGTAGGTCTCTTTCACTTATTTACAAAAGACATTAGTTAGCAATCACCATTGACTCATTATTCATTATTTTCATTTACAACTAGTTGTTTGTGTGTAAACATAACTCAACAACAAACATCATCAGTAAAACATCACCATAAACAACACAAGGAACACAAGATATATGTATAAGTTTTTTTTGTATTACAGAATATAATCCTTGGGGTTTATCAACATCAACTGAATAGAGCACCAACTCTCAATGCAAGACTTAGCTTGCGGATCTCAACACCTACTGAGATGTGAGAAATCCAATCCTCAAGTGAAAGACCCTACTTGTGGACAAAAAAAAATATGTCAACATGCATGCAACCTGTTTATATTACATCCCATGTATGTACGCGATTTGCCTATATTGCAACACACGTATGTATGCGTCCTTCACTATGTCAGCCTACGTACACCTTGAGAAACTAGGGTTTTTGAACCTTCACATTTTCACTATCACTGCAATCAAACTAGGGTTGAGCAACTGCATCTCCCCAAAATTAATTGCTTAATCCCTTGGTTTATAACATACTTCTTTCCATTTCCACCACTGCACAATTTTTCCTTTCAAATACTCCGATTTTTTGAGGTATCTAAGCAGTGGTGAGTTGTCTTTTGATTCCATTCATATCACAATAATTCTAAAAATATTTTGAACAAAATTCTCCTCCACGATCAATCCTTAAGCATTTGATTTTGCAATCTGTTTCATTTTCCACAAGGGCTTTAAACCTATTGAATGTATCAAAGGCTTCACTCTTGGTATTCAAAAAATAAACCCAACACTTTCATGAGTAATCATCAATACAAGTGATTAAATATGATGACTTACCCAAACTCTTTGTCTTCATAGGACCACAAATGTCCAAGTGAACTAAATGAAGTGGATAATGGTCCCTCCATGCATTTATTTTTGATAATTTCTCTCTTGCATGTTTTCCTTTAGCACATCCTTCAAAAACCTCCTTGTGTTATTGAACCTTAGGCAAACCATAAACTAATTATTTTGATGTTAGAAGTTTCAAACTATGAAAATTCAAATGTCCACACCAAAGATTCCACGACCAAAGTTTTTCTTCATATGCCATTGTAATATTCCAGATATAAAATAGTACGACGAACATAAATAATTAGCTAGAAATGGTATATAAACAATGATATAACCAAAACAAAACCACAATAATACTAAAATTATACCAGAATAAAATCAGAAAGAGCACTTTGATTATTGAGAGAAATGTTCACTTGCCTCTTCGAGGGGGAAAACTACAACAAAGAAAAGCTCTATTACAATGATATCTAAGACAAAACTTCTCATACCCTTTATTATTATTTATACTAAATCTATCTATCCAAAAGAACAATCTAGAGGAATATCCTTCTAGAAGCGAAATCTTCTATTAGGTCTTCTTATATTTGACTTATTCCTCCTTATTTTTAGGCCTTATTAATATTGAAATTTATTACATGGAAATACATTATTCTACCCACTTGAGGGGTTAGGTAGGTTAGGTACCTAACATGCCCTCCCCCTTAGAAACAACCTTGTCCTCAAATCTTGATATGAGAAAATTGCTGCAGAATGTTAGTGGGATCCCAGGTGGCATCTACTAGAGTTGTATCTTTTCACTGAACCAACAGTTCCTTGATGGTACGCTAATGAAGATGATGCTCTTGCTAGTCCAAAACTGCTTATGGCTGCAACCAGATGGATCCTTCTTCATCCAACTCAGGAAGGTTGGTTTGAGTTTGGCACTTAGTTCCAATCAACTTCTTTAAGAAAGAGACATGAAAAAGATGATGTAGCTTAGAATGACTGGGTAAAGCTAACTGATAGGCCACCTTCCCAACGCGCTTCAGAACTGTATAAGGACCATAAAATTTGGGTGCCAGTTTCTGACAATTTTTATCCTTGAGTGAAGTTTTCTTGTAAGGTTGCAGCCGAAGAAATACCTGGTCTCCTTCAACAAAATTTTGTTCTGAGAGACCTTGATATGCTTGGTGCTTCATGCGATTCTAAGCCATGACCAAATTCTCTTTGAGGGTATAGAGAATAACCTTGTGAACTATAATTCCGAACAAACTTGCGATAATAGCCGGTTAAACCCAAAAAACCATGCAATATTTTGATAGTCTTGGGGTGAGTCCAATCCTGCATTACTTCAATATTTTTAGGATCCACTCGGACACCAACCTTTCCAACAATATGACCCAAGTACTCTACTTATGAGGCTCCAAAGGCACATTTAGAGCGTTTGAGGAAAAGTTGGTGTTGTGAGAGTAGATGGATAATTCGATCCACATGGGAAAGATGAGATTGCCAAGTTTTACTATAGATGAGAATATCATCAAAGAAAACTAAGAAAAAATGATGGAGAAAAGGACGAAAGACATGATTCATGAGGCTTTGGAAGGTGGATGGGGCATTACACATGCTAAAGGGCATGACCAAAAACTCATAGTGACCCTTGTGATTTCGGAAGGAAGTCTTGGGTATGTTAGCTTCTTACATACATATTTGGTGGCATCCAGAACATAGATCAAGTTTAGTGAAGTACTGAGCACCACTAAGCTCATCCAAGAGATCATCAATGGTAGGAATGGGGAACTTTTCCTTGATGGTGAGCTTATTGAGGGAAAGAAAGTCGGGACACATGTGCCAAGTACCTTCTTTATTAAGTACCATGACCATAGGGGAAGAATAAGGGCTGGTATTGGGGCAGATAACACCCGCTTGGAGAAATTCCTGCACTATTTTCTCAATTTCATTCTTTTGGGAAAAGGGGTGACAATAAGGGCGAACATTGGGAGGAAGACTACTGGGATCAAGGGGAATGAAATGATCATGAACACCATGAGAAGGAGGAAGTCCTTAAGGGGTGGAAAAAATAGCTTGATGTTTGGAAAGGATAGCTTGGAGGTCAAGATGCACAGAGGGTGTCTCAACGACTTGAATAGAATGGAGTTGAGCAATGATACCAGAGTGGCATTTATTGAGGATTTTTTCCATACGATGGGAACTAATGATCTCAGGAGAACTAGTTGTGAGACCTTGGAATTGATACCTTTGTCCTTCCTATTGGAATTGCATGGTTAATTCCTTAAAATCCATAAGAATGGGATCCAAAGTGCATAACCATTCAACACATAGCACAATGTAACAACTTCCCATGTCAATGGAAAACATATGAGATTTCAGTTGGTAATGTCCAATTTGAAAACGAAAATTTTCACAACGCCCACCACATTTCATGGACCTACCATTGGCTATCATGATTCAAAAATTATTGACAACACATATATAACAATTGGTTTCCTGGGCAATGCGACGATGAATAAAATTGTGGGTGTTACCACTGTCAACAAGAATGATGAACTTCCTATGCTTAATGTAGCCAATGAGCTTGAGCGTTTGTGGGGTCGAGAAGCTAGTGAGGGCATGGAAGGAAATAAGTGTCTCAACTTCAGGTGGGTCAACATGCTCCTGGGTGGCATCGAAAAGGGAGGGTTCTTTAGCAAGGGGAACTGTCACATCCTCTTCAGGAACATCTTCGGAAATGTCCATAAATAGTTTTTGTTCCTTACACTTGTGCCTAGGAAAATATTTTTCATCACGATTATATCAAAGACCCTTCAATTGGTGTTCAATCATTTCATCCCTAGTTATTTTATGGACCTTTAGGGGAGTGACAGAGGGGTTAGGAATAGCGGGTCGAGGGAGATGAACAAAAGAGGGTTTTTTGTTCTTGGAAAAAAATATTGTTGGGCCTCTTTAGCACGTTGAGTAGCTTCCAACCAAGTTGGAGGGCTGACCATGAGATCCTGGGATTAGATTTCATCCTTGAGACCACTTATAAATCATTCACAGAATAACACATTTGACATGCCCTCTGCTTGAAAGACCAAATTCTCAAAAGCAGTGATGAAGTCTTCCACTGTACCTGATTGTTTCAAATTAATCAAATGACCGATATAGTGGGTATCAGTATAAAAGTGGGCATAGAGCTCAACAACAAACTGGGTCTAGGCAATATACCCTTGACGTGATTTTTTTCACTATTTCCACCATTGCCAACATTCAGGATCTAGATAGAGGAAACTATAGTGAAGTTTGGCCAACTAGTCAGTAATACCATGCAGAGAAAAATAATGCTCCATTTGAGTGACCCAACCTGTAGGATCAAAGCCATCAAATTTATTTACCTCTACATGGGGAAGACAAGGTTCATGATGAAAGGAGTTGGAGTGAAAATGTGGAGACTGTGAGGAATCAACATCATTGGGTTGTTCTGATGAGGAAGGAACCGTAGGGCGGTTCAAGAATTGATTGACAACAGACTGGAGGGAGGTCAATTGGGTTGTGAGGTTGGCTTCCATGATGCTAAATTTGTGCTCTAATTTTTCAATGCAAGAATTGGTAGAATCCATCTGAGATGTTCGATGTTCGATGGAGACATGGGCTTGATTGAAGGAAGTCTGGAGTTCTTGGTTGCGAGTGGTGGCCATGTGGAGAAGGGAAGTGTGGGTAAGGAAAAAAAATGGGTGGCTGGGACCACAAAAAAATGACTTTGAAGTGATAGGTACCACGACGATTAGTGCTTGAAGGGAAATATAATGGAATAGGCGTAAAAATAGGGAAACTGGGAAGGGGTCGGGTCCACTGAAACAAAAAGGATTAAAAATTAAGGGTATGACTGCGATCAGGTAGAAAAGGGGAATCCAATGGGATATGTCCCAAATAAGTGTGCCGACGGGACCACCATACTCGTTTTTGTTTTTTTACTCCTACAGAGTTATACTCCAGCCTAAAGAATACTGCAGTGATGAAATGCCCAAATGCTTAACATGAAGAAATGTGTAGTAATTTCGCAACCAGAATGTCGAAGACACTGTAGCATGACAATAGATCTTATTGGTTCTATTTTTGTTTGCTTCCCAAGGGTTAGGGTATTCAAGGGTTCTACAGAAAAGGGTTTGCCATGTGCTATAGCTCTCTGATATACGTGCGTGGTCCAACAATAGTACTCGACCCAATATCTTAGGGCACCAACTAAGGAGGCTAGACCGTACCCTTAGCCGTACTACCCGACTACCCAGGTACTAGAGAATATATTCTCGAGTGTTGTTCTCAGTGGAATTATAGTAGTTAGGTGACCGATCAGTTTATCTATGGAGGGATTTAAGATATCTAGGCCGATCTGTATACAGGTGTTATCTGATGCACTAGCACTCGAAGGGGTACCAACAGGGGTTACAAGGGTGGCCAACATATGTTCTCTTAAGTACCACTTATATTTCCTACATGTATGAATCCCCAACCGTAGGTTTATGCATGTAACACCAGATTTATGTAGCTTAAAGATGCCGAAATACGTCTCTACCTTGAAAAAAATTTAAAACACAATTTTCTGTTGAGGAAGGTGCTCTGATACCACTTGTAATATCCCAGATATAAAATAGTATGCAGAACATAAATAATTATCTAGAAATGGTAGATAAATAATGATATAACCAGAACAACACCACAATAATACCAAAATTATACCATAATAACACCAGAAAAAACACTTTGATTACTGAGAGCAATGTTCACTTGCCTCTTCGAGGGGTCAACCTCCAACATAGTAGAGCTCTATTACAATGATATCCAAGACAAAACTTCTCATACCCTCTATTCTTATTTATACTAAATCTATCTATCCAAAAGAACAATCTAGAGGAAGATCCTTCTAGAAGCGAAAGCTTCTGATAGGTCTTATTATATTTGACTTATTCCTCCTTATTTCTAGGCCTTATTAATATTGATCTTTATTACATGGAAATATATTATTCTACCCACTTGAGGGGTTAGGTAGGTTAGGTCCCTAACAACCATATTGGCAAGATGGTTGTTATGTTCTCCAAATATCAATGGGAATATCCTATTCTTCGACATAGGCACAACTGTAACCACCCTATTGCCCTGTTTCTTATCATAAATTGTACATTTATGATTTTCAAACACCACCTTGTAATTTTTCTCACACAATTGGCCAACACTCAACAAATTATGCTTTAATTATGGAGTGTAATATATGTCTTTAACACTTTTCATACCTTCTTTAATATGGAATTTCATAGCTCCTTTTGCAGCAACCTCCAATCTTTTGTCATCACCAAGCTTGATCTTGGATTTGAAACTTTCATCCATTATATAAAAAAAATCCTTATTTCATGACATGTGGATAGAACACCCTGAATCTAAATACCAAATATCTTTAGTACCATTTTCAAATTTTTCATAAGATAAAAATAAATTGTTTGGAGAGGCCTCATCACCTTCTTGATCATAATTAACACTTTTGTTATTATTACCTTCTTTTAATCTATAATACCTTTCAAAGTGACCATACCTTTTACAATGATAACACTAGATATTTCTTTTATCAAATCTTACTCTGCCTCTACCTCTCGAACCACTTCTTCCTCTTGAACCATCTCTTCCTCTTGAATAATTATGATTTTGACCTCTACCTTGGACTTGGTTGCTTTTGGTGCTAGTGTTGTCATATTCTTTCTTTGTAATTTGTAATTTGGAGGAAAAATATTTCTCGCCATTTTCTCCAAATGAATCTCTCAATATTTATTCATGAGACATTAGAGATCCAACTAGGTGATTAAACTAAAGGGTAAACAAATCCTTTCTTTCTTCAATGATTTCAGAAACATGGTTCCACCTTGGTGTTATAGACCTCAACACTGTTTTAATCACAATCTCTTTGTCTACAATTTCTCCAAGAGTATCCATCTTATTGACTACATATTTTACTCACACAATAATCACTTACATTTTCAGCTTCTTGCATCTTCAGGTTCTCAAATTCTCTTTTCAATGTCTGTAGTTTGACAACTTTGAATTGATCACTTACTTGGTAAGATTCTTGTAGAGTCTTCAAGGCATACTCTGTTATCTTTGCACCTGTAATTATTGGAAATAGGCTTGTATCTAGAGCTATTTGAAAATGAAATGAAGCTTGAGCATTATTGTTTCTAGATTCCTTCTTAGCTACTCTATCATTTTCATTAAGAGTGGTCAAATATTCTAGCTCTACATAACTTGCTTCTACAATATCCCATAAATATTTCCCTATAAACAAATTCACCATCTTGATGCACCTGTTAGCGATATTTCTTGTCCCGGGCTCGAGAGCACCTAGGGATGTAGGTTGCACACGAAACACCCAGGTACAGCAGCGGAAGGACCCAACTTTCCGGTTACGAGTCAAGGGAGCGGGCAAGGTTTCGATGTCCACAACTGAGACCCATCCGCGGAGCAGATCACGCCCATCGGGATCTCGGGGTTACTAAGTTACCCGACATATAGCACCAAAGAAAGCCCTTATATTTCAAGGTTGAATTTGGGTTGTCCGATACAGTGACACAGGGCGTAGGATCCAGTCACACTGGCATATTGGCATTCGGGAGTTGAAGGGGTAAAATTCCTTGTCTCTTCACCTTTCGAAACCCCAAAATGCTGATAGCACTCAGGACCAGGCCCGTGGTTTTGGCATCTGGTCATAGAGGAAAAGCTCAGGAGGAGGGGCACTTATATTTATGGAAAGGTCTCATCCGTTCATCCTAAAGACGCGTGTCGCAAGATTTGGTCGCATCGATGTTTCGGCACTCCGGAGTTCATGGTGTGAGAGTTTTTTGTTGTTCAACATCGCGAAACCCCGAACCCCGATGGCGCTGAAAGCATGGAAGCTGGGGCCCACAACATCACGAAGCATTTTCAGCCGTCCATTTAAAGGGGACACCTGGCGATAAGCTGAACCATCTTGGCGTTTCGCTCATCACGACTCCAAGGTGCAAAAAGCAGCTCCATTATGTCCCGATGCATGAAATACTGAGAGAGGCCTGGGCCCACAGCGGTGTCGGGCGAGCTCAAGACCGTCAGATCTCATAGGGATGCGTGGTGACAGATTGAGCCATCTTGGCATATCGCTCATCGCGATTTCAATCAGCAAAGGTTAGCCTTTTTATATTCGCGAACGCCGAAAGCATATGGTCACAGCCCATGGTCACTTGGGGAGAGGAACGAGCTGCATAAAGAAGGCCAAGGTGCCGAGTTTAGTTGCAGAGGGAATCATCACGATCTCTAGGCACCATCGGGACCGATCTTAATGCTGTTTCTAGTTTTGAAGTAATTGAAGACAAGGGTAGGTGGTTGAAACCTCCTTTCATGTATTAAATGAGGGGAATGGAGGGTCTGGCGAGCCGCCTGCTCGCAGAGGACTTGTGTATCGATTCCCCCAATGAAGCCGTACCGAAGTCCTTGACTCGACAGAGAAGTCTGCACACTCTAGCCGAGCACTTCATGGCTCAGATACCCTCCTTATAGGAGCCATGCGTAGTTAAGGTGGCATTTAAAGAAAGATATTAGTACGAGTTTGATTGAAGGGACACCCAGCCTTGGGTGACTGAGGCACACCTCTGTGAGGAGAATTTTCCCGAGTATATAAACTCAGTCTTTGTATTTTGTAAGCATCGATGGTTGAGTAGAGCTCCCTACTGTAATGTTTTAGCAGCTATTCTAGCTTTCAGTTTATGCATCTGTATATGAGATTTCTTGTTTTATGACAGACAGTTCTTCTTACTCCGTCTAATTTTCATCTTATGCCAAGAGGGTTCGTGAACGACTGACTTGCGCGAATCGTTGCAGTTCTATTATGATAAAGGATTTATTATTACATAATTGTGTCCTTTGGCTTTGCGTTTGAATGCAAGCCGATCTTGTGTTTAAATGCCTTCTTCTACAGTCTGTTAGAAACCTGCTGTTTATAACAGACCTCCGCTTTTCTCTTGTACAAGTCTTCCGCCTGATCACCCTTTACTACAGCTCACTGTCTGAAATTTATGCAAGACCTCACTTGCTCATACATATCTGGCTTGGTTTCAGATTTGGAACGCTATTGTTTTGAGTTTCCCTCCATTCGATCACCCATCTATAAACAACCGTGACATAAAACTGATGGGCGTCGGGCTCTGCTCCTGCTAGCAATCCAGGAGTGACTTCCATCACCAACATTTCTGGCACCGTTGTCGGGGACGAAGTTGAATATTTTCCCTAGGATTGAACGACAACGATTAACTGATTCTAAAGGTGCATCAGATATCAGAATTATCAAGATTGGTGCTGTGCACTTGGCGACTCCATTGTGATGACTCTGCTGGGGAAAACCTGCTCTATTAATTGTGGCTTTCAGAGGAAGACACTTGCGGTCTCATCCACAACTGCCCCTAGCTACACCTGAAACCGATCTAGAGGTGGTTTTCAAAAAAGGAAAGGCCCCTGAAGAAGAAGCTTCCACTGTCGAAACAGGTAATCCGCCATCTCCTTCTGTAAGAACTCCGTTTTCTCCTCCTCAGTTTCTTAATAGACCTCCTTCAGAAGTTTCCCGTTTCCTGAATTTTGGGAGTGTTCCTGTTGAGTTTTCCCCTCCTGGTCTGGGATTGGAGGGAGAAATCCTTGTCACTCCCCTCTCCTCTGAAGCTGTACCGTGACGTAGACCTAGGACTACAAAATATTTCCCCACTCCTGCACAAGGAGGAGCACCTGCTGACTTGAGCTCGTTAGCTTTCTCCTTAAATCCTCTCTTGTTTCCCACTCCCATTAAGAACTCATCCTTGGTATCCACGTTCCGAGTTCCTTCTCCTCCGAGTTCCCCTTTACATAATATCCATATGGCTGGAGAAAATACCCCTATGAGCGCAATAGAGGCCATCATAGCCGCTAGGTATGCTCCTCTTGTCTTACCACAGCTTCTTAATGCCCTCCCACCAGATGGTTACCTAAAGCAGTTGCCCAAGTTTACAGGCGAGGGGGACATAGCTGCTGACTTCGCGGATGATAATGTTATCATGCATGCAGACGTATGGATGAGAATTTTTGTCTATAGTCTCCAAGGAGAGGCTATAAAATGGTTCAAGGCCCTGCCTCCTAGATCTATTGATGGGATCGAAGCTTTAGATAGTACCTTTCTGAGACAATGGGGAGATAAAAAAGATTTCATGTATTACATGACAGAGTTTGGGTCGTTGAAGAGAAAGGAAGGAGAGTCTGTCTCCGACTTCTCCAAGAGATTTAATAAAATGTACAACAAAATCCCTGCTGAGATAAAACCCTCCGAAGCCTCTGCAAAGATCACTTACTCCAGCGCTTTTGATCCCAATTTCTGCTTACTGCTAAGGGAGAGAAGAGCTGCTATGCTGGCCCACATGCAGGATGCGGCCGTGGAGGTAGAATCTAACATATTGGCTGTCAACTGACTCAGGAACGCAAATGATAGAAATACGCCCAAGAACATGCATGAAACTTCCTCATCCAGTTCCTCTCCCCTACCCCATCAGACAGATGAGACAACTAGGGCAATAAAATCGCTTGCTGCCAAGATGGAGAGGTGGGAATTAGAGGGGAAGCCCATGTACATAAATCCCCAGAACATTGATAATAGAGGTTTCAGACGACCTGCTAACAATATG
>JASDQU010229164.1:0-17320 GCA_032191745.1 Picea mariana | reverse complement strand
TGATATAGACAAGGATATCTTGAAAATAATATTCCTCCGATCATTAAGGGAAGATTCCTTGGAACTATTGAATATGGTAGGAAAAGGGGACATATCAAAGTTAGAATTTGACACAATTTGTGAATTATGCATCCAATGTTCACGAGAAGCGGCTAAACAGAGGCAGGGGACTCGAATTAACAAACCATCCGAAAGTGGGGTCACAAAGATAGAACTTGGGAACTTGCTAGAGGATTTGAGGATCGACATTTTGAACACGCTAACCTCACAAATGGACCTTATACAAGCAAAATAGAAGCAGTTTGAGTCAGAAAATCCATGGCAGTCTTTTGTCTTAGGTGCAGAAAGAAACATTTGCAGAATGAATGTCCACTAAACACTATTTGCGCTATATGTGAGTAGAATCATGAGACTAGAGAATGTCCTTCTTTGCCAAGATTAAAGGGGATATTTTAGGGAGCAGACGAAGAAAAGGATCAACTCTACTTTATGGGACCAAAGAAGCCATGGAAACCACAACCACATAACATAAATCAAGGTATGCCTCAAGACTTCTCTCAGTATTTCAATATTTCAAATTTCGGATCTCAAACCATGTTGTTTTCACCATCATGGCCACAAAATTATCAATACCAATATCCCACTTCTTGGAAACCATGGCCCCCATAGAATAATTCAACTGCCCCATGGTCTTAGAACTGGCATGGCCCTAATCAAATAAACTACAATCAACTTCCTCAGACTATGCCACCACAACAGTTCCAACAACAACAACAATTACAATTGCCCCCTAGTGTTTCTGCTAATAACCCTCCTCTTTGGCTAGAAATTCTTGTCCAATCCAACCCTAATCCAAATAATAAAGGAGCTCATGAGGTTGAGACACTCAACCTCCCTGCTTATGGAATTTCCACCCTGGGTTGTAATAAATTAAATCTTAGATTGGGTAGGGTAGTAAATTCCAAGAATTCAACAATAATTATTGAGCAAATTGATAATGAATTTCCAAAGTAAAAACCTGAGAAGGAAGATAGGCAACTTAAAAATCCTGTGAACCAACAATTTCCTCCTCAGAACCCTATC
Organism: Picea mariana; assembly: GCA_032191745.1. Classification (NCBI taxonomy): domain Eukaryota; kingdom Viridiplantae; phylum Streptophyta; class Pinopsida; order Pinales; family Pinaceae; genus Picea; species Picea mariana. Next base: position 16,237 of record JASDQU010229164.1, on the reverse strand, counting down.
ACTAAGTAACATCACAATAATCCCCCCTACCCAGAAAGACTATCTCTAACAAAACAACATCCTCATCCTGAATTTGACTTCTTGGGGGAACTGCAGAATTTATTCGTTAGAATTCCCTTACTCCAAGAAATGAGAGATGTGGCTATTTATGCGAAAATGATTAGGGAACGTTGTTTTAAGAAACCTGGAAGGAAGCCTAAGAATCCACTTAATATCCATGTCATGGGAAAATTGTCATACATTATGTTAGGAAAGAATATACCTGTTAAATATGGAGATCCAGGGAACCAAATTCTAATTGTATAGATAAATGGGGTTAACATTCCAAATGTATTAGTAGATCTGGGAGATGCAATAAAATTTATAACTTCCGCAACTACAACCATTCTTGGTATGCACGATTTCAAACCCACACCTACCATTCTGGAATTGGTAGACCGGTCTATTGTTAAACCAATAGGCAAATTGGAGGACATAACCATTTTAGTAGATTCATGGAAGTACCTTGTTGATCTCCTAGTTTTACAAACACAATCTCCATTTGGAGGGAATCCTTTGATCCTTGGGAGACCTTGGATTGCAACAACAAATGCATATATTGGTTGTCGGTAAGGAAATATGGTGATATCTAATGGAGGGGATACTAAGAACCTTATTATGTACCCTCCTGCAGAACCAATTTCATCAAAGGGACCTGGACTCACCCTATTACATAAATCCTCACCTATAAAAGGGTTGGATATTGATGAAGAGATAAGACCAATCCTTACCATTAGTGAGGCCCTTTGTTTTAAGAATGAGATGGAGGATGATACCATCAACACCTTCATCAGTGACTCTGACTCCATTCCCAATTCGACCCGGTCATTTCTTGAATCAATTATGAACTGTAATGATCAGGACACTACTGAATCTGAAACTGAGATCAAGACTATACTAGTTGAACCACACAGTAGTGTCCCTGTTGAAATTGAACCAGGAAAGACATTGAATGTCAATCCTGATCTCTCACCCACACAGTCTGATAAATTACTTAAAATTCTTCAGGAACAGAAAGAGGCCTTCGCCCGGGAATATATAGATATGAAAGGAATCCCCGTTGATTTATGTACCCATCACATATACATTCAAGAGGGATGTCGTCCCATTAGACAACCACAGAGGAGAATGAATCTCGCTTTGAAACAGATTGTCAAAGTTGAGCTGCAGAAATTATTAGATGTGGGATTCATCTACCCAATATCGGATAGTCAATGGGTATCCCCACTGGTCATTGTTCCTAAGAAGAATGGAAATTGGAGGATTTGTGTCAATTATCGGGAATTGAATAAATCAACTCAAAAAGACCATTTTCCTCTTCCCTTTATTGACCAAGTCCTTGACACATTAGTCGGGAAGAGGTTTTTCTCCTTCTTGGATGGGTTCAATAGGTATAATCAATCCAGATAGCTCCTGAAGACCAGGACAAGACCACTTTCATGAGCCCCTGAGGGACCTTTGCATACAAAGTTCTTCCATTCATCCTTTGTAACGCACCTGCTACTTTCCAAAGGGAAATAATGGTGATCTTCTCTGATTTATTCAATGACAGTGTTGAAATCTACATGGATGGATTCACTCCTTATGGGGATTCCTTCAAAGAAGCCTTGGAAAATCTAGAGAAAGTAATTAAAAGATGCAAACAAATGCATGTTTCTCTTAGCATGGAAAAGTGTCGCATGCTCATGGAAGAAGGGTTTGTGGTTGGACACTTACTTTCAGCATCAGGGATCCGGGTTGATCCTGCCAAGGTAGAGGTAATACTGCATTTTCCTACACCTAAGACACACACACAGGTATGAAGTTTCATTGGTTATGCAGGCTATTAAAGACCTTTCATATAATTTTTTTCTAAAATAGCACACCCTCTTTTTCAGTTAATAACCAAAGATGCAGAATTTGTGTGGACAGATGAATGTGAGACCGCGTTTGGACAAATCAAAGAACTGGTATGTAAGGCTCTGATACTTCGAGGACCAGATTGGAAGCTTTTGTTTCATATTTAAGTCGACGCTTCTGACGTGAAAATGGGAGATATTTTGGGATAGCAGGAGGACAATAAACCATACATAATATACTACATCAACAAGAACTTGACTCCAATTGAACTAAATTATATGGTAACAGAAAAGGAATTCTTAGCAGTGATTTATGTTGTTAATAAATTTCGACACTATATTACAAGTTATCCCACTTTTGTGCACACAGATCATGAAACCATCTGGTATCTCATGAACAAACCTGTAACCCCAGGATAGATCATGAGATGGTTACTATTACTGCAAGAATTTGATATCACCATCAAGGATCGCCCTGGGAAGGATAATGTAGTTGAAGATTTCTTGTCTAGATTAGAAAATGATACACAAGGGGAACCTGTAGAAGACAGTTTTCCATGCGAATACCTTCTTACAATTTCTACTCATGTTCCATGGTATGCAGATATTGCTAACTATATTGCTACAGGAAAGGTGCCTCAACATTTTCCTTATAGGGAACGACGAAAGATCATCCATCACAGTGCCCGTTACACATGGATTGAGGGATTCCTCTTTTACACTGGGCCTGACCAACAAATTTGACATTGCATAGGAGAAGATGGTATTTATGATGCCTTGAAGGCTGCTCATGATGGTCCCTGTGGAGGCCATTTTGCAGATAAGCGAATAGGTCACAAAGTGCTGCAAATGGGGTATTACTGGCCCACCATTTTTCAAGATTCAAGGAGGTATGTCTGGGGGTGTGATAGCTTCCAACGAATGGGGCATCCTAGTAAAGAAGATGAAATTCCCTTGAACCCCCAGGTATCCCTTGAGCCCTTTGAAAAATGGGCCATTGATTTCGTGGGACCATTCAATCCCCCCTCACAATAGAAAGTTTGTATTCTGGTCTACACAAATTATGTAACAAAGTGGGTTGAGGCAAAGGCAGTTGTAAAAGAAACCAAGAAGGTTGTTTCAAACTTCTTGTTCAAAGAAAATTTTTCTTGATATGGAGACCTTGGAGAAATAGTCTCAGATGGAGGAGCACAGTTGACATCACATATGATAGCAGGGTTAATGAAGAAATACAGGATCAAGCACAGGATAACATCTCCATATCATCCCCAAGAAAATGGTCAAGTTGAGAGCACAAATAAGGTATTAGAAAATATCCTCACAAAACCTGTATCAAGTCATCGTTGATATTGGGTAGAAAAGATGCATGAAGCACTATGGGCATACAGGACAACTTGGCGGAATACAACGGGATTTTCTCCATATGAGATTGTCTATGGAAAATCCCCTTTGTTTTCTGTAGAGTTTGAAGTTAAAACAATTAGAACAACCCTGGAAGTAGGTTTGTATCTTTCAAAAGCCCAAAAACATCATCTGGAGAAGCTAAACGGGATAGATGAAATTCGATTAGTGGCTTTCCAGAGTACTTCTACAGTCCAGGACCAACGTGATTGATGGCATGACAGGTTTATCAAGAAGAAGACATTTCAAAAAGGGGATTGGGAATTACTGTATGATTCCCGATTCAAGGATTTCAAGGGAAAAATCTACTCAAGGTGGATGGGGCCATATGAAGTTGACAAGGTATTTGAAAATGGGACTGTTAGACTGGTAACAATATATGAGGCATGTACTCCCCTAATAGAAAATGGACACCGCCTCAGAATATATCATAAACCAGCTTCTAAAGCCTCCTTTGTCAAATGAATTTCTGATCAAACTGATTTGGAAATCATTACTGTAGAGGATCCTCCCTCTGCCCCCTAAAAACATAAATAATAATAAATTTGTGTTTCAGGTACCTTTCTGGACAGTTGAAATCGGCGAAGGCATCTCTAGAATTTTAAAAGTTACACAGCTTCTACAGTGGCCGCTACTCCAATTGTCGCTACTCCGAGCTACTGCTACTCCGGTTGCTGCTACTCCGAGATGCCGCTACTCCAGTCGTCGCTACTTTGGATGTTGTTATTTCAAAAAAATGTCGATGTGTCTGATGTCATTACTCTGAGCTACTCCTACTCCTATTGCCGCTACTTTGGTTTTCACTACTCCAGGTGTCGTTACTTCAAAATCGTCGTTGTACGAGATGTCGTTAATGCTATTGTCGCTACTCTAGTCGTCGCTACTTTTTGGTTTCTGCTATTCTAGTCACCACTACTCTATGGTTGTCACTACTCCTACCGCTGCTACTATGGTTTCATTTACTCGTCTACACTCCTGCCAACATGGATACCAATATTTCAGCTGCCACCACTTCCAATGTCACCACTCGATTCAACGCTATCATATTCCACGATTGCAAACGACGCTATTCCTACGATGATGCTTCTCCATAACAAATTAGAAGCCAGGTACGTCCTCAACCAACTTTAATGGATTTTGGTAATATTACATATGGCATAGGATTTCATGCTCGAGGATAGTCTTAAATTTAAGTTTGGGGGAGATTTTATGTCTTTTCTCAAAGAGTCATCATTACCCTCTTTAATCATAGGATTTCACAATCATTACTTAAATCTTTTCGACACTTTTGTACGCATAGGGATTGGACACACCCACCAAATAATTAATCATCTGCCAAGATATTAAATTTGTTTTCATATCTTCATCATTTCTTACCTGCCACCTCATTTAATTTGTTAAAAAAATCCACGACTCTTTCCACAACACATTTTCCGCAAAACTGTTTTGCCTGTCGTTTCTCCTGAACTGGTCACTGGTACTCCTCGAGAAGGAAAATTTGATGGAATAGAATGGGTGGTGGATCAATAAGGTATGAGCTAGAAAATACTACATAGGTCCTTCGAAATCCAGAAGTCTGGAAAATTTTCCAGAATGCAGGTTGGGACATGTATTTCGAGAGGTTACAGGGATTCGATGCAGACATTACAACAGAATTTTCCCAAAAATTGGATGACCACTCCTCCGCGGTCCATGGATTAAAAATGAGAGTCATGGAGGAAACCATTGCAACAACTAGTGGGTTTCCAATAGACGGTCAACGATGGTTTTTCCGGAAAACACTACTCCTGGAATTTCCATAGTTGTTTTTGCATGAAGGCGAAGAAGTAAATCTGAAAGGGAAAGGATATGAATAGTATTCTCTGCTGCCTCCATGGGCCAAGGTAGCATTGTTCTTCATAAGGTATGTGACATGCGAAGGCTGCCCCTCTACCATTTACAAATATCATCTCAAATTGCTCACATCTTTGCATTTCCAACAACACATAAACATGCCCTATTTTCTGTGGAATAAAGTTCAGTGAATGGCACGAGCACCTCAGTGCTCACACCAACCACTCAAAACCCTCAAAAATCATTGCCTTGTTAAGCTACTAGTCATGCATGCACTATATAAAACCCCTACGAGTTGGTTTCAGTTCATAAGGCTCTTGGAAGAGGAATTGGCAGAACTTATCCCAGAAGTAGCAGAAACCCTAGCAGAGAGAAATGGGTTGAGCAAGTTGGAAGAGGCTACCAAAAATATTGCAGAAGGGTAGAGAAAATGTGTTGATACACATGAATAAGCCTCAGATGAAGATGAGGAAACAAGGAAACCATCAGTGGAAGTTAGAGAAGTTGGGGGAATGAGGCAGGTCATTAACCTGGATTCAAAAGAAGAGGAAGCAAAGGGTTTTATTCCTCCAAACCCTTTTCCTGAAAAAGAAAGAGATATTGCTACTCCCTCAGAAAATGAACAAGAAATATATGTTGCTACTCCCTCAACAGATAAACAAGAAAGAGACACTTCTATTTTGCCTGCAGATGATCATGAGATGGATGTTGATACCCCTTCGTTTGATTATCAGGAGAGGAATGATGCTAGTCCTCCAATCTATGAACAAGAGGTAACTGACGTTGTCACACAACAACCAGTGCCAGAACTTTCTGAATTTCATGTCTATGAAGATGGTGAAAATACTCCTCCCATCGCTGAGTAGGTAATGACTGACGTTGTAACACAAGAACCGATGTCAAAACAAGTCGTTCCTGAAAACCCTATTTTTTAAGACACAATAGCTACTCCTCAAGTTTGTGAGAAAGAAATGACTGACGTTGTTACACAAGAACCAACGTTAGAGCATGTTGCTCCCGAAAACCTTGAACCAGAGTTGGGTGTTGCTATTCCAGGAGAAGTGTGAGTTAAACAAGAGCCAGGCATAGAGGCTGCAGGTGATGAAGCTCAAAATGAGGTTCCTTTTAGGGGATGGGTTGAAGGAATTCTTGTCAAACAAGAATTTGTTGAATTTTGTGCAAAGAGAAGAACCCCTATTCAGGACCGTTATAGGAAAACCTTTAGAGAAATTCTGCAATTGAGGATTGATAATACCAAGCTAAAGAAGAAGGTACTCCACTTGAAGAAATGAGCATGAAGATACAAAAGAATTTCCAAGGAAGCATTGAGGAGAAATGTCAAGGAGACTATTTTGGCAACTACCCAAACTATCGATACTCCCACGGTATCAACAAATACTCAAACTATCAATACTCCCAAAGTAACAGTAGCTACTCAAACTGAGTTGTTGTTGCATATAGTATCTACTCAGACCGAGCCTATCTTTCACACCTCTACAGTACCAACAACCACTTAGACTGAGCCTATTTTGCACACTTCCACAGTAACATCATCTACTCAAGATGAACCAATGACATATACAACTGAAGCTCAGGTAGTTTTGTTGAAAGCCGAGATATAGAAGTGGAAGAAAATTGTAGCTCAGTTTCTGACATGAGTTGTCCCTTCTTCAGTGCACCTAAGGACATTGAAACAAATAAGGGATCAGGATGCTAGATTCGTTGGTGACTATGAGGAAAAGTTGGAAGAAGAGAAGAATAAGGGTGAGAAACAAAAGGAAAAGATTACAGAGCTGGAGGCATAGATACATAGGTTAAGAGATGAAAAACATGAGATGTATGATATCACCCAGCAAGTAGTAACGTGTCACTCCCCTTCTCTCAGCTATGCATTGTTCCTTCATGAAAAATATTTATTTTTTTGTATGGAATGTATTTACCAGGAGATGGTTTATAATATTAAAGACCCCATACAGTTTCTTAGGACTTTGAGAAGTCATGACATCCTCACACAACATCTCGTGTGTGAATTTTACATGCACAACTACTTGCTAAGTGTTAGCGCAAATTCTTGCAAAGGGGTGTTTTCTCTCCAAGATTCGATCCCGTGGCGTAAATGCGAAGAAATGGGGCTTAAAGAACCTAACAAATGCATTTTTTCCAAGGTCACAGCCATTAGCGCACTATGCAACACATTAAATCGCCATTTTGGGCTTAAAATGATAGCAGACGCACGATCCAGTGTCCAACGGCCAGGATCGACCAATGGAGCTGATCGTCGGTCGACGGATATTTGCAGCCCATGGAATTGTGCCATGTTTAACACAGGAATCAAGCCCACAATCTTGTCGAATAAGTTTCGGGCCATCCGATCAAAGAGGGGCACGTGGTGCGCGATTAGGCTTTATCGCCACTTCTCCCATCGCGACTTTGAAGAGCAAGGATCAGCTCCTTCCCATCCATGAAACGCGAAGTGCCGAAGGCGTCCGAGATTTGGGCCCATAGTATCACCAAATATGATCCGGGCCGTCTGATCAAAGGGGGGTATGTGGTGCGCGATTAGGCTCTATCACCACTTTGCCCATCGTGACTTTGAAGAGCAAGGATCAGCTCCTTCCCATCCACGAAACGCGAAGTGCCAAAGGCGTCCGGGATTTGGGCCCACGATCTTGGTGCCCAGTCACGAATTGTATAAAAGGACGCTCTGTGCTCCATGAATTGTATAAAAGGACGAACATAGATAGAGAAGGATTAGCCAATCAATCAGCTAGCTAAGAGTTGTCTTGTATCAAGACTGCAACCTATATAATCCCGTTTTATTAAATAAAAATCAATTTTCTTCCGAGTTTCTGAGTTTTCGTGGCAGTTAGTTCACCGTAGCCCTGATCGGGGAGTTGGGCCTGCTCTTCTGGTGAGGTGTTGTCGGCCTATGATATAGCTTTGTTTTGTTTTTGTGTGGAATTTATTAGATCTGTGTGTTCTGCTTCATTTACAGTTTTCCTTCTTTATTTGAATTTTAGAGTTATTTATGTTTCAACACCAGTAATCTAGTTTATGTTCTTTATTTTACTACAATGATTGTTTACTTGCATGATTAATATTGAAAGAAGCACAATCTACACATACAGTGCACGGTAACCTGTAAAACATTCATGCCCCTAGGTTGACAAATTAAATGTAATAGGTGTTAAATCTAGATGATATACAGGACCCCAACATTTTGGCGTCATTGTCAGGGAGGCTACCAAAGGAAAAAACTTCGATCCATATTGATCATAGGATCAATCCCTCATCCTATGGAGGAACGTCTTACTTTTCTTGCTCCAGGTCCCGGGCATTTAAGTTTTTTTCATTTTTTTGTTCTTAGGGTTTATTTTTTTCTTTTTTATTTCTTCTTTCTGTTTTATGAGCCACTCTCTCGTATTAAGGAGGGAAATTTATACCCTGATTCAGGTCTTGAGAAATTAAGTAGATAATTGAATGATTTCTTTTCCACCATTCATATGAGAAATCGGGGTAGAGGAAGAAACCACATGGGAGGAAGACCTCTAAGAGGAAGGGGAAAATATCAAGGTAGAGAAACTTTCATCCAGGAAATAATTGCAAAAGCCGAATTAGACCAACCACCTCAGACCATATCAAGTACACCATCTCAAATCGTTGGTAGGGGAGGATATCGGCTTAGATCCAGGGGGAAATCAGTAAATCAACCTAAACCCTCCTCAACAAGCAGAGTCAGGATTCGAAGAAGAAGAGGTGGCAAGTAAGAAGACATGGGAGGAATACACCCTAGGGCTAGAAGAAGAATTAGTTTCACCCCGGGATCAAGGAAGTGTTGCGAAAACTGGGGGGGATCTTTTGGGAATCTAATTCACCTGTGGGTCAAGGCAACCCTGTTCAAATAGAAGAATACTTTGGGGAATCCTCCCACTAGGACAACCTTGAGGAACACTTGGACAATGAGGGACAAGGGAGTATAGATAAACATACTCAAACGCCTAGTGGGAATTCTGCAAAAACTCAAAGTAAGTACAAAAGTATGGCTAACTCATCACTTGAATTTACAATTGGGGATATCACAGGGGAGGCTCCCATGAAGTTTATCCCCTTCTCTGCACTACCTAATTTTCATGGACTATCTACGGAAGACCTAGACACATTTATATTCGAATTTGACATTGTCTATCATGGGTATGATTATATCTCTGATGCTCAAAAGCTAAAAATATTTCCTGCTACTTTAAAAGGAACAACCCTAAGATGGTTCATGGACTTAGGTGGAAAAAATATCACTACCTGGGAAGAAATGAAAACCACCTTCCTTGAAAAGTACCAAGATTATTGCAAATCTCGAGATGTAAAGGAGGAGATCTTTAAAATAGTGCAGAAGGAGGATGAGAACATGGAGGATTTTTTGGAACGCTTTAATTATAGTCTGCAGAGATCAAGGCACAATGATATAGACAAGGATATCTTGAAAATAATATTCCTCCGATCATTAAGGGAAGATTCCTTGGAACTATTGAATATGGTAAGAAAAGGGGACATATCAAAGGGGAAAAGATGGTGAAAATACTCCTCCCATTGCTGAGTAGGTAATGACTGACGTTGTAACACAAGAACCGATGTCAAAAAAAGTCGTTCCTGAAAACCCTATTTTTTAAGACACAATAGCTACTCCTCAAGTTTGTGAGAAAGAAATGACTGACGTTACACAAGAACCAACGTGAGAGCATGTTGCTCCTAAAAACCCCGAACCAGAGTTGGGTGCTGCTATTCCAGGAGAAGTGCGAGTTAAACAAGAGCCAGGCATAGAGGCTGTAGGTGATGAAGCTCAAAATGAGGTTCCTTTTAGGGGATGGGTTGAAGGAATTCTTGTCAAACAAGAATTTGTTGAATTTTGTGCAAAGAGAAGAACCCCTATTCAAGACCGTTATAGGACAGCCTTTAGAGAAATTCTGCAATTGAGGATTGATAATGCCAAGCTAAAGAAGAAGGTACTCCACTTGAAGAAATGAGCATGAAGATACAAAATAATTTCCAAGGAAGCATTGAGGAGAAATGTCAAGGAGATTATTTTGGCAACTACCCAAACTATCGATACTCCCACGGTATCAACAAATACTCAAACTGTCAATACTCCCAAAGTAACAGTAGCTACTCAAACTGATTTGTTGTTGCATATAGTATCTACTCAGATCGAGCCTATCTTTCACACCTCTACAGTACCAACAACCACTTAGACTGAGCCTATTTTGCACACTTCCACAGTAACATAATCTACTCAAGATGAACCAATGACATATACAACTGAAGCTCAGGTAGTTTTGTTGAAAGCCAAGATATAGAAGTGGAAGAAAATTGTAGCTCAGTTTCGGACATGATTTGTCCCTTCTTCAGTGCACCTAAGGACATTGAAACAAATAAGGGATCAGGATGCTAGATTCGTTGGTGACTATGACGAAAAGTTGGAAGAAGAGAAGAATAAGGGTGAGAAACAAAAGGAAAAGATTACAGAGCTGAAGGCATAGATACATAGGTTAAGAGATGAAAAACATGAGATGTATGATATCACCCAGCAGGTAGTAATGTGTCACTCCCCTTCTCTCAGCTATGCATTGTTCCTTCATGAAAAATATTTATTTTTTTGTATGGAATGTATTTACCAGGAGATGGTTTATAATATTAAAGACCCCATACAGTTTCTTAGTACTTTGAGAAGTCATGACATCCTCACACAACATCTCGTGTGTGAATTTTACATGCACAACTACCTGCTAAGTGTTAGCACAAATTCTTGCAAAGGGGTGTTTTCTCTCCAAGATTCGATCCCGTGGCGTAAATGCGAAGAAATGGGGCTTAAAGAACCTAACAAATGCATTTTTTCCAAGGTCACAGCCATGAGCGCACTATGCAACACATTAAATCCCCATTTTGGGCTTAAAATGATAGCAGACGCACGATCCAGTGTCCAACAGCCAGGATCGACCAATGGAGCAGATCGTCGGTTGACGGATATTTGCAGCTGATGGAATTGTGCCATGTTTAACACAGGAATCGGGCCCGCAATCTCGTCGAAGAATTTTCGGGCCATCTGATCAAAGGGGGGCATGTGGTGCGCGATTAGGCTTTATCGCCACTTCTCCCATCGCGACTTTGAAGAGCAAGGATCAACTCCTTCCCATCCACGAAACGTGAAGTGCCGAAGGCGTCCGGGATTTGGGCCCATAGTATCGCCAAATATGATTCGGGCCGTCTGATCAAAGGGGGGTACGTGGTGCGCGATTAGGCTCTATCGCCACTTTTCCCATCGTGACTTTGAAGAGAAAGGATCAACTCCTTCCCATCCACGAAACGTGAAGTGCCAAAGGCGTTCAGGATTTGGGCCCACGATCTTGGTGCCCAGTCATGGAGGAATAGGCCCAGGGAAAAGGTGCTAGCGCACACCATATAATGAGACAGGTCCCAAAACGACGACATCATCACAACCATCCATCCAAAGGGACGTGTGGCGCACGATCAGGCCATTTCGGCTACCGAGACTTCCAAAGGTAAGTGGTTTTTCTCTTCCATTGCATTTCAAAACCCCGAACCCTGAAACGCCGAAAGCACCTTTGAGGATAAGCGCAGGGTCATGGCCCATGGTCACTTGGGGAAATAGAAAGAGTTGTGCAAAAGGGTCGAAAGAGCCAGGTTTAGCTGCAGAAGGGATCGCCGCAATCTTCAGGTGCCAGTCCGACTCGGTCTCAGCCCTGGTTCCTGCTAGGAGTAAATGAAGGTGGGAGGAGGTGGTTGAAACCTCTCCTCACTCATTAATTGTAAGGTATGGAGGATCTGGTAGGCAGTTTGCCCAAGATGGTCTTGTGTGCTGGATTTTTTCCAAAGAAGCCAATACCTAGTCCTCGATTAACCAGAGAAGTCTGCATACGCTAACTCAACATTTAATGGCTCAGCTACCCCCCTGCAAGAGCCATGAAAATTTAAGGTGGCGTCTGATGAAGGAGTTCAGATCAGATTTGACCGAAGAGATGCCACGCCCTAAAAGCCTAGGATGCCTCTACTGGGAAAATGTTTAGGAGTATAAGTACTCAGTTTTTGTATTTTTGAAAGTATTGATGGTAGAGCACAACTCCCAATTGTAAAGATTTAATCCAGCCTCTGGTTCTCCGGTTATAGAAGAACATTTGAGACTTCTTGTTTAATGGAAGCTAGCTCCTTCTTTTCCTCTTTTCCTCTGAATCTAAGGTCTCAGGCATGGATGATCTAGTCAGGTGTTGCATTGCTATATTATGTAGGTTTGATATTATTAGTTCTGCAATCTTCTTAGGTTCATTTTGAAGTTTGTTCGGCTCTGAGAGGATCTCACAACCGAGACTTTTCCTCTTTTATGAAGACTGCTAGAAGACCGGATGTCCAGAGCAGACTTTTTTTCTCCTCTCTTCCCTCCAAATACTCACCACTATTATTAGTACTGGCTTAAGTTCGGTCAAGACCTCATGTGTCACTATTGTTCCAGCCTAGTTTTCTGAGTTATAATGATACTGATTCGAGTTTAATTCCATCTGATCACCCCTTTATAAATGAAACGTGACATAAACTGATGGGCATCGGGCTCTGCTCCTACTGCAATCCAGGAGTGACTTCCAACGCCAACATTTTCTAGCGCCGTTTCCGGGGACGAAGTTGAAGATTTTCCCCGAGATTGAACGACATTGAGACTCTGATTCTGAAGGTGCATCAAGCATCAAAGCCTTTGAAGATTGCTATTGTGCACCTGGTGACTCCATTGTGATGAATCCACTGGGGAGAACCTGCTAGTTTAGTTGTGGCTTCCAGAGGGAGACATACGCAGTCCCATCCATAGCTGCCTCTAGCTACGCCTGAAGCTGATCTGGAGGTGATTTTCAGAAAAGGAAAGGCCTCTGAAGAAGAAACTTCCACCCCTGAACAAGGTAATCCACCATCTCCTTCTGTAGAAACCCCTTTTTCTTCTCCTCAGCTTCGTAGTAGACCATTTTCTGAAGCCTCTCGTTTACTGAATTTCAGAAGTGTTCCTGTCGAGTTGTCTCCTCCTGGTTTTGGACTAGAGGGAGAAACCCTTGTCACTTCCCTTACCCCTGTAAGCCTTTTTCCAGTATCTCTGGTTCAAGCTCCTTCCCCTCTGAGTTCTCCTCCACCTAATATCCCTATGGCAGGAGAAAATCCCCCTATGACCAGAATGGAGGCTATTATAGCTACTAGGTATGCTCCCCTTGTGTTACCTTAGTCTCTCAATGCCCTTCCAGTAGATGGTTACCTCAAGTAGCTTCCCAAGTTTGTAGGTGAGGGGAACATAACTGCAAAAGAACACCTTGAAGCCTTCTACAGTTTTACAGACAATCATGTTATCAATCATGTTATCATGCATGTGAATGTATGGATGAGGATTTTTGTCCATAGTCTTGAAGGTGAGGCTAGAAAATGGTTTAGGGCCTTGCCTCCTGGATCTGTTAATGGGATTGAGGCTCTAGATAATGCCTTTTTGAGACAGTGGGGAGACAAAAAAGACTTCATGTATTACATGACAGAGTTTGGATATTTGAAGAAAAAGGAAGGAGAGTCTGTTTCTGACTTCTCCAAAAGATTTAATAAAATGTACAATAAAATCCCCAATGAGATTAAGCCCTCAGAATCCTCTGCAAAGATCACTTATGCTAGCACTTTTGATCCCGATTTCTACCTTTTGTTGAGGGAAAGGAGAGCCACCACTCTGCTGCACATATAGGACGCGACCGTAGAAGTAGAGTCTAATATATTGATTGTTGATCGACTCAGGAGTAAGGCTGACAGAGACATACCTAGGAGGAGAGCTGAAGCCTCCTCATCCTATTTCTCTCCCCTTCCTCCTCAAATGGATGAGGTAACTAAAGTGATGAAATCTCTTTCAGCTAGGATGGAAAAGTGGGAGTTAGAGGGGAAGCCCGTGTACAAAAATCCCTAGAATACTGATAACAGAGGTTTCAGAAGGCCTGGTAACAATGTGCCACAGGCCTCCCCAAGGGAACAAAGGAGCAAAGACAGAGATGATCAGAGGATTTAGACCCCTCCCCAAAACAACATAGTTGCTCATGAGGAAGGAGAGGAGGTAGAGGAACTTGACCCTAAAATTCACTGCATTGAAGACACCTCCCCTTTTCCCCATTTGACTCAATATGCATATGAAGAATCCCTTATGAGCGTCCAAATCAATGAGTTGGGTAAAGGAGATAAGGCCAACAACGCCCCTAATAGATACCATCTCTGGTTAAAGAAGAAATATGATACTTTTGACTGCCAGGATCAACCCCTTATAGCAGAAAGGCCTGCTAAAGCTGTTGCCACAACTACTAAAGAAAAGAAAGCTCAAGATACTTCATCAGTAGCCAAAGTGTCTATTTCCAAGGTAAGGGAACCTGCTAATCCCCTCTCCTCTTTTAGTTCTGAGCATGAGATTCAGAAGATCAAAATTCCTTTACCCCTCTCAGAACTAGTTAAAAAAGAAGATTTCAAAAGGTCCCTCTCTAAGCTATTACAATTCGAACCCCCCCAGCCTTCCACAGACTCAATAAATCTTCAAGATGAAAAGCCAACAGTTGTCCTAGGTCCCATGGTAGAATACAAAGACGATTCATCCCCTCCCTTCTACACATCCCTGAACATACATGATAAGGTGTTGCATAATTGCCTCATGGATTCAGGGGCTTCCCACAACCTTATGCCCAAAATAGTCATGGAAGAATTGGGACTAGAGGTGACAAAGGCTTACCATGATATATACTCTTTAGATTCAAGAAGGGTGCAATGCCTCAGAGTCATCAAAGACTTGGTGGTCTCTTTATTTCAGTTGCCAATGAAAAGTGTGGTCATGGACATTGTGGTAGCTGATGTTCCCCCTAAGTTTGGCATGTTGTTGTCTAGATCTTGGATTAAAAGACTTGGAGGAAAATTACAGATGGATCTCAGATATGCCACCATTCCAGTCTTTGGAGGGGAACACAGGAGGTTGTACAGAGAAGCCCAGCTAGCCTATATTGTCAGTGATGAAGCAAACCCCACCAATCATCCCACCTTTGCACTTGACACTGATTTGGGGTCTAGTTTATTGCAGATCATTGATGCTCCTGAATCCACTTTTCAAGTCAGAAGGCAGCTCCCTTTTAATCACAAGATGCCTCCTCCAACCACCTCTGTTTGGAAAATGTTTTTCGATGGGGCTTCTTCTAGTGAAGGCACTGGCACTGGAGTGGTGTTGGTGTCACCATGTCAAGAAACCATGTCCCTGTCATACAAGCTAGAATTTGAAGCCACCAATAATGTGGCGGAATACGAAGCTCTAGTTCTGGGTTTAAGGGCCACAAAGGAGATGGGGATAGAGGATATAGCAATGTTCGGAGATGCTGAGGTAATTATTCAGCAAGTCAGAAATGCTTATCAGGCCAAGCATCCTCGGCTCAGGAGCTACAAAAATGAGGTGTGGGACTTGATCGAAAATTTCTTCTCAGCTTTCAACATCTCTTTTATTCCAAGGGAGAAAAATACTTTGGCTGATTCCTTAGCCATTTCGGCAAGTCTGTTCAGAATCCCTTTGTCGCCTAAGAGAAAATATGATGTTGAGATAAAATATAGGCCAGTTGTACCGGACAATGTAAGACATTGGAAGGTATTCGAAGACGATCTTGAAATCAAGAATTTTCTACAGGTTGTCGACAAATTTTCTGAGTTGCACATTGATCAGGACCCTGATCTTGAAGGTCACCCCTGCCCTAAGGTATTTTCAAATAAATTGCTAATCACCAGATTATTCAACTGCCTAGCAATCACATTCCAAGGGGACTAGTCCCTTTAGAAAGACTGTTCGATGGGAATGATGTGGCAGTAAAAGATAAGATTTCAGGAGGAAATACTGATACATCAGAATGCAACATTGGCACACAAGAGGAGCCTAAGTTTGTCAAGTTGTCAAGCAGCCTGACCCAAGAACAGAGGGTCGAATACACTAAACTATTAAGATAATTTGTCGATGTGTTTGCATGGACCTATGAAGACCTCAATACATATGACACATCTGTCATTGAACACAAGATCCCACTGAAGGAAGAGGCTAAACC
>JASDQU010229162.1:4286-17056 GCA_032191745.1 Picea mariana | reverse complement strand
ATTGACTTACCACAGTATTGAAGGTGTTCAAATGCTCTGCCACTGAGTCTCCATCTCTCATCTTCAAGTTATACAGCTTCTTTCTCAGGAATAGTTTATTTACCAGGGACTTAGACTCATACAACTTCCCCAAATTTTCCCATAAATCCTTGGCTGTAGCTTCCTCTGACACATTTAGTAATACTGAATCGGAGAGACACAGTCGAATTGTGCTCTTTGCCTTCCGATCCGTCTTTTTCCAGTCATCTGCAGAAGTTCCTGTAGGTGCAATACCTGTATCTACTGCGATCCACTGATCTTTGTCCACCAAAAGATCTTCCATCTTGAGATTCCACAGCTCAAAGCTTTTCCCATTAAGCTTCTCGATCTCCATCTTCGAATTGCTTGCCATTTCTTTTCACTTGAAAAACAATACCGTAGATCTCCCACTGTAACAAGGCTTATCACAGTCCCGAGCCAAACCCTTGATGACAAAGGCATCCCCCTGAAGCCAATAAAGCTCTGATACCAAATGTAAATTCTAACCTTGTACAATGTCTACTGTAAACAGATATTCAGAAAAGAATAAAAAAGATACAATGGCAAATGCAAACATTACACAGAGATTTTTCCCCTGGAAATCCAAACCGGGAAAACCAGCATATATTATATTCATACATTGTGTTACATTGTTTACAATACAATATACGTATAGGAGCCAACGGAATCCAAAACCCTAACCCAATGACCTGGATTAGTCCAAAACCCTAATTCCTTAACCGGAAATAGAAAACCATCGACAAAAAAACCATGTGCCGAAAAACCACCTAAATATCATGTGGTCCTGGAAATATGTCATCCCGGTGCAAAAACAAATTTCGGGGGCGCTGCCCCCAAACCCCCGCATGGGGGGCTCCGTCCCCCTCTAACCCCCCTGCACGCCCGACGCAAACGCTCAGACACTACTACTTGTGCAAAGAATATAACACATACCCAACACCACTTTCTCATTGTGAGCTACAGTCAGCCTCTGGTTCACCTGATGGAACCTTCTCTTGATATTTTACACTCCTTCTAAGTGTAGGCGCACACCTTGCACTCACTCCTTCTCCTGAGCACTCCTTGATCTCTGGCTGCTATACTTTGATTGGTCACTTCAAGACTTCCATGGGTTCTCTTCTTCTTCAATAAAGTGATTGGTTCTTATCCTTTAAGCCCACCTGGTTGTTTGCTTTGCCTACTCTGCAACTGATATTACCCCTGGATTTCTCCTACAGCCCTCCTGGCTATCTGATGTTTGTCGCACACTTGCAAACATTTCTTCACACACAAAGCATCAATAATCTATCTTCTTCTCCCTTTGCCTATTGTATGCAAACAAAGATCTCCTCTGATACAACATGATGCATACCCCCACGTTCACCTGGGTCCCGCACGACCTCTCGATCTAGGATCGATCAAAATCAAGGAGCCGAATTAGCTCTCGGGCCCCTATTGAGCCCTCAAAATCTTATACACATGTCCTTTACCTTCTTCCTGAGTGCAAGATCTGATTTTTGAGAGTCTTTGAGCACTAGCAAGTCCTACAAGAGACCGTGGGCCAAAACCATGGGCTAATCCTCTTTTTCCCAAAACATTTGGGACTTCAGAGCTCTCGGACTTCAAAAGTTTCAACTAGACTACACGACGTTCCTCCTGAACACCAAAATTATGGAGCATCATATAACAACACAAATCAATGGTCCACAGTGCCCTCTTAAATCCATGGCAAGGAATGACTTCAAAATTTTAGGCTTCGACAATTCTTCCTGCTTTGATATTGTCTTCTCCCGAAGAACCGAACCCCGAATTAGATCGAACAGTTTTGGTGCTTCCACAGATCAACGACTTGTATCCACTTCGCAGCTCCAGGCTTTGGGAATTTTTGAAGGACTTCTCCACAGATCCGTTGGAGTGTTGGACCGACGAATATACACAAGAAACAAATCAACGGGTTGTGCCTTATCGTTAGCCAATGACCACGATACACTCCGAGACTCCAGGCTTTGGGAGTTCTGGATGTCTCACACTCTCAACCCTCTGGAGTGTTAGACTAGAAAACTCGTGAAGGACTAAGATCAACGGCTCCCACATCCTTGCAGATGGATGGCCTGAATCTAATCTAGGCTTCGAGACTTCGAGAGTCTTTGCAAAACTACCCTTCATAACCTCTTAATGTTAAATTTGCGGAGGTCAAATATGCCCTCCACGTGGCCTTCCTCGACCAATAGTTGAGATAAAATCTGGCCTTTGGTCCTTCAGGAGTTCTCAACTAAATTCCTCTAGAGTGTCAAGTCTCTAGACTCAATTCCTCCACTGTAATCAATGGTTGAGATGGACTCTGGCCTTCAGGCCTCTGGGAGTCCTCGACCCCAACTAATTTTACCCAAATTTCCTTTGAAGTGCTATACCTCTGGACCATGGGATCTATTATCATGTTTCCTATCTGTTTATAACCGGTGGAGATCTACTCCGCTCTTTGGAGATTCGGGACTTCCTCTCCTTTGTGCAACAACAACCCAATTCACCCAAACTGTCGGAATTCCAAATACACTCGATCTATTCACACGTGTCCCCCTCTCTGATCAACAATGAGGATCTGTTCTGGTACTTCGGAGCTTTGGGGGTCTTCACACTCTATCGATTCTTGTCGATTTTCCTTTAGAGTGCCAAGTCTCTGGAATCCGAGATCTAGTGCCATGTGTCACTGGTGGCAATGACCAAGATTTACTCTGACCTTTAGAGCTTCGAGAATCCTTGCTCCAAAACACTTCACACCTCCATTCTACTGGATAATCAGGCTTTCAGACTACCCCTGATCTACTGACATGTTTCCACTGATGGATGGTCCCAATTCACTTTGGACTGCGGGACTTTAGGAGGCTAGCTCATTTTTTCACCCAATGCACAACATCTATCGAGTACACAAAATCTGAAGGACTTCCAAGGTTAACACCCCCATTACTTTCCCATATCTGATGGTTTTTGTAGCTCATGCTTGGATCCTACACATGGGATCTATATTCCTCCTGTGCACTTCCTCCTGTTTAGACTTAGATCCAATGGTCCAGATTTCTCTTGGAAGTTGATCCAACGATAGTTGTTTCTCCTCCTCCTCAGCTTTACTTTCCTTATGATGAAGGATTTTCTTTCAAACTTTCAAAGGCTCAACCCTTTTTTTATTTCTGCAGAGATGACTCCTTGGCCTCTGCTCATGTTTTGAAATATTCTACTCCTCCTGAGATTTGTTAACCTCGAGGGACTTAGGCCCTGGCACGCACTTGTGCTGCTTCCAAGAACTGAACCTTAAAAGGTTCTTGACCTCTGTAGGATTTGCAGGGACTCTGTGCACACTTGAACTACCTCTCCTGATCTTTGTAGTTGCTCAGACTTATAAGGGTCTTGGCCCTCTATTCCTTCAAGTGATTTTGTGTGCCCTCATGGAACTCACGCTCTCCTTCAGATTTTTCAAATCTTCTGTTTCAAAGTGTTTAGTCCCTTTGTTCTTTCCAGATGATTTCTTGTGCCCTTCTGGAAACTTATGCTCGTTCTCCTGAGATTGACCAACACTTTAGTAGTGTGTTGGCTTCATGCACTCCTTGCATTGGATACTAGAGTGTTCAGTAACTATGATGTTCCCACTTGGAAATCTCCTTACAGAGATCGAAGCAGAGTTCTCACGCACTCCTTGTGCCTGCTCATTGGACTCCTTTTAAAGCTTCCTCCTGGAAGTATTTAGACTTCAAAAACTTCCCTCTGCAATGCTTGTGCCAAATCCTCAGAGTATTTAGTAACTATGGTGTGCCTTTTCTTTCACTCTCCTCTGTAGTTGAGCTTTTACACTTTACTAAGTGTAGGTGAACTCCTTGTGCTTTCTCTCACAGTGTTCAATAACTCTGATGTTCACTTCCTTGCACAATCTCTCCTTTTGAGTTAAATTAATTGTTATGGTGTGACCACTTGGCATGCTCCTTCCTGAACTCAAAATAGAGTCCAATCACACTCTTTGTGTTGGCTTCACAAATTTTTCCAACAACTCTAGTGTGCACTCCTTGCACTTAGCCTAAAGAGCCCAGAACACTCAGAACTTCAGACTGAGAATTTTATCTAATTCTTGCAAATGGAACCTCTTAAACACCCATGGAATTCATAACCACATATACATAAAACATTCAGACACATTCAAAAAACTCATGAAACATATGCACAATAAATCATAAAAAAGGGAATTCTATTGTTTGTATTGAAATCTGAATGTTATTTACGCTGTGTACAAAAACTGGACTACAACATAGTCTCAGTTCTTCCTCCTCTCATCTCTTCCTCTTCTAATTGCCAACAACCTCTACTTGGATTAAATTACATTGATGTATACATGAGGGGGATTCTCGATCTTTCCCTTCATACTACCTTAGTGCTATCATTTCAAAAATAAATGCAACCTACCACTAATTTTATTACATTTAATAAACATCTAGTCTGAATCGATCCCAGATCTATCTACTCATCATCCATTAAAGGAAACTTCACATGCATCATGTACATCACAATGGATCATCCCTCCTTGAGCCTTACAAACACACTTTACATTGAATTACATTAAATTTTAAATTTAAGCTCAAAATGAGAAGGTCGACGCCTCTCTTTCCTTGGAATTCGCTCCCTCCTAGTGCACTGATGCACTGGCTTGCTGACGCATTGATGAGTTGGAGTGATGCTCCTACATCAAAATTCCCCAACAATTTTTATGTGTTTGATGAATGGAGTGTTTAGGGAGTACCTAGACAAGTTTTTTATCGTGTTCTTAGATGATATCCTCGTCTATTCTAAATCAAAAGAGGGACATGAGCAACATTTAAGAATGGTGTTGCAAGTTTTAAGAGAGCATAAATTGCATGCTAAGTTAAGTAAGTGTATATTTTACAAAAAGATGATTCACTACTTGGGGCATATAATTTTAGCAGCAAGGATAGAAGTTGACCCTGAGAAGATAGAGGTCATTAGAGGATAGCCAACGCCAAAGAATGTGATAGAGGTCATATCATTCATGGGTCTTGTTGGTTATTACTAAAGATTCATAAAAGGGTTCTCAAGAATTGCAAGTCCAATCACTTATTTGCAAAAGAAGGGAGTGAAGTTTGAATGGATTTCCAAGTGTTAAGAGAGTTTTCAACGGTTGAAGGAAATATTGACAAGTGCACCAATCTTAAAGATTGTGGATCCAAATGAATATTTTTGTGTGTGCACTAATGCATGCAAGGAAGGACTCGATGGAGTTCTCAGTCAAAGGGACCATGTGGTATGCTATGATTTCAGAAAACTAAAAGAGCATGAGAGGAATTATGCTACACATGACTTGGAGTTAGCAATGATTGTACATGCACTAAAAATGTGGAGGCATTACCTTATGGGTAAGAAATTCAAGCTAAGGACAAACCACTGTGGTCTAAAAAGGCAAAGAAAATCAAGTAGATGATGCACTCAGCAGGAGATCTCATGAAGTGCATGTGGAAGCCATCAACATGTACATGAAAGATTTGAAAGATCAAATTATTGCAGCAGTGAATTCAAATCAGCAATATGTGAAAATAAAAGAAACATTACAACAAGGTAATTTGAAAAGAAATTTAATTTTTATGAGCTGAAAGAAGATGAAATTATCATGTACAGGGGAAAAGTATATGTGTTGAATTCCAATGAGCTGAAAAATGCATTTCTGAAGGAAATGCACAATGTGCCATATGTCGGGCACCCAGGGTATCATAAGACAATTGCAACTGTGAGAAGCCAATACTTTTGGTTGGGAATGAAGAAGGAAGTGGCTAATTGCATAGCCAGATGTATAGAATGCCAAAAGGTAAATACAAAGCATAGACACCTATGAGGTTTGCTACAACCATTGCCCATTTCAGAATGGAAGTGGGAATCAATTACAAATGATTTTATTACTAAGCTTCCCAGAACAGTGAAGCTACATGATTCCATCATGGTGGTGGTGGATAAATTGACTAAATCAACACATTTTATTCTAGTAAAGACTACACATGAGGAAACAAATATTGCATAGATTTTCATAAAGGAAATTTCCAGGTTACATGGAGTTCCTAAGACAATAGTTTCAGATAGAGATCCAAAGTTTACTTCAAATTTTTGGAAATGTTTGTTCAAAGGATTTGGAACAAATCTAAATATTAGTATAGCATATCATCCAAATTCAAATGGGAAAACAGAAAGGACTAACAAGATAATTGAGGACATGCTGAGAATGTCTGTGATGGATCAACCATCAAAGTGGGAAGATTGTATTCATTTATTTCGATTTGCCTACAATAATGGGTATCAAGCCTCATTGAGGATGAGTCCATTTGAAGCATTGTATGGAAGAAAATGTAACATTCTCGTGAGTTGGGATAATCCAGCAAACGAAGTAGATGTTGGGCCAGAATTGTTAAAAGAAATGGAAGAGAAAATGGAAAAGATAAAGTAGAATTTAAAGGCTACCCAAGATAGGCAGAAATGTTATGTAGACAATAATAGAGTTTTCAAATATTTTAAAGTAGGCGAACATGTGTTTTTGAAAGTGAAGGCAAAGAGAAGTTCGCTAAGATTAGGAAGCTTCTCGAAGTTGGCAACGGGATATTGTGGGCCTTTTGAAATATTAAAAATTATAGGGCCATTTGCATACATGTTAGCTTTACCTGCATCCATGAGAGTGCATAATGTATTTCATGTGTCATTGTTAAAGAAATATGTGTTTGATTCTAACCACATAATTGATTAGAATGTGATCCAGGTGGAGCATGAAGGGGATTTCTAGGTCGAACCAGTACATATCCTGGACCGAAAATTCAAAGTGCTCAAGAACAAATCCATAGGGCTGGTAAAGGTTCAATGGACCTCCTACGGTCTTGAATATGCTACATGGGAGCATGAACAAAACATGCGGGAAATGTAACCACAATTTTTTGACAATTTTGAAGAAGGCAGAATGCAAGACTCCATTTTGGAAAACTAGAGTTTCGGAACCACATCTCAAATTCCTAGCCAACTACGTTGGGGACCTTGAAAAATGAATGAATTAATGCTTATGTGGATATAATATCTGGCTATGACCAAGCAATGTAATATGCGAATTGTATTTCAATGTTTTAATAATAAAATGTGATGTCATCTACTAAAGGGACATGGACAAGAGATGGGGGTTGAATTAACCAATAAGAGGGGGAACTGTCTAGGATAATGGCCAAGATGGGTCAAAAGGGGGGATTACCCATGTATATTAATTAAAACCATTTTCCTAAACTTGCGTATTGTATACGAACATTCCCATTTCTGATTAAGTGTTCCCAAAGCCAATCATTGAATACATGTAAGAGGGTGGGTGTGAGTAATCACATCCCAGAGTTATTGGGACCATGGGGTTTGAGTATAATTAGAATGGGGAAGAGTGTGAGTCAAGAAAGGTAAGCCACAAGGGATGAAATTTGTATGGGTTGAGAAAACAGTTTTTACAAACATCAAGTTTTGTGCATGGCAAAAAAAAGGGGAGACCAATAAAGAGAGTTGAGAGTGGGTGCAACCATGGAGGGAGAACTATGGAGCATAACTGGAGCGAATAGGAGCTGGAGAACTGAAGAGCCAAGTTTTCAGGCATTAATATTGAAATCTTGTTTGAGTTACACTAAAACAACAAGTGTTTGTTTTTGGTTTGTTGATAATTTTCCTAGAAGCAAGTTCCCTTGAGTTCTCAGCCTAGATATTCCTAGCTGCCTATGCCAGAAAGACCCTGATAAACAAATGGCACATTCCTTGGGTTATCCCTGATAAATGGATGGTACATCTCTTGGGTTATCCCTGATAAACGGATGGTGCATCCCTTGCATTATCTTCGATAAATGAATGGTGCATTCCTTGGGTTGGGTAGGTCAGTTGGAAGAGAGCTAATAGAAAATTTAGGACAGTTGTAGGAGAATATCAGTTGGGTTATGATTTTTGTGGTTTACGAGTGGACTGTGAGAGATCACCCTATTTTATGGATTATCATCCTCATCTCGGGGGTGACTGCCTATTGATATTTGGAATGGTCAGTCTATGTTTGGGTGGAATGTTTATTCCAAGTAGTTGGTTGCACAATTATTGTTTAAGTATAAGTGCTTTATCTTGTTGTTGAGTTATTTACATGTGTCATTGTTGTGCATGAACTCTGCGTAAATGAGAATGACTTATATGTTTTTGTAATGAATGGTTTAGTTGCATTTCAGGTTTATTATTAGTATGTTTTATGGATATAAACAGTGGCTAAATCTATTTTAATTTTGTAGTTTTAAGCTACAGTAAATCAACTAACAATAAAAGAATTACTTTAGTTAGCAGAATTATGTTTTCATGTGTATTACACACCATAACATCCTTTGTTCGGGCTGGGGAACATTACATTATGGTATCAGATTCGTAAGATAGATAATTTTATGTGGCATGGCCCAACCTAGGTGTTGGGTACGTTAGAGGAGGTTTTGGAGCCACAGATTGGAGAAGGATTTTGGTAACCCTAATTGAGCAGACCCCTGTAGGTTAGGTATAGGGTGTCTTGCGGCAGAGAGAACCTAATAAACAAATGGTACATTCCTTGGGTTATCCTTGATAAATGGATGGTACATATATTGGTTTATCCCTGATAAACAGATGGTACATCCCTTGGGTTATCTTCGATAAACGAATGGTGCATTCCTTGGGTTGGGCAGGTCAGTTGGAAGAGAGCTGATATGAAAATCAGGATAGTTGTAGGAGAATATCAATTGGTTTATGAGTTTTGTGGTTTGCAAGTGGACTGTGAGAGACCACCCTATTTTGTGGATTACCATCCTCAGTTCGGGGGTGAATAGGTATTGATATTTGGAACAGTCAATCTATGGTTGGGTGGAACATTCGTCCCAAGCAACTAGTTGCACAATTCTTGTTTAAAGATAAGTATTTTATCTTGTTGTTGAGTTATTTGCATGTGTTATTGTTGTGCGTGAGCTCTGTGTAAATGAGAATGAATTATATGTTGTTGTAATGAGTGGTTTAATTTCATTTTAGGTTTATTATTAGCATGTTTTAGATGCATCTGTTTAATGGATATAAACAGTGGCTAAGTTTGTTTTAATTTTTTAGTTGTAAGCTACAGTAAATCGACTAACAATAAAAGAATTACTTTAGTTACCAAAATTGTGTTTTCATGTGTATTCCACACTGTAACATCCTTTGATCGGTCGGGCTGGGGAACGTTACATTATGGTATCAGAGTCGTAATATAGAGATTTTTATGTGGCATGGCCCAACCTGGGTGTTGGGTATGTTATAAGAGGTTTTAGAGCCGCATATTGGACAAGGATTTTGGTAACCCTAATTGTGTAGACCCCCACGGGTCAGGTATAAGGTGTCATGTGAGTCCCCCGTAGGTTGCACATGACTTGTCACGCGAGGCCCCACGAGTTGCACATTTTTTTCCAGTGAGGTTAAATGAAAGGTTGAAGAAGGATCTATCTTCTTTATGCTGAAGTTGAGGAAGGTCTATTGGGTTGTGATCTTATACACCAGGTTGTTACATGAATAAAGGTATCTCTTTATGTATGTTTTGATGGTTATATCTTGGAGAGTATTAGTATATGATTTGAAGAATATCTTGGAGATATTTAGCACATGGATAGAGGCATGGCTTGGTGAGTTTGGACATATGATTTGACAGACATTACACATGATTTGGTGTACATTTTGGGGATCATGGCTTATGCTTTGTTGCAGATCTTAGAGATTTTGGTACAGGCTTTATATATATTTTGGCACATATCTTTGGTACATGTTTGAGTTATATCATGGAAGGTATGGCACATGCTTGAGGCATGTCTTGAATTCTTTGGCACATGGTTGATGCATATCTTGATGGTTATGGTACATGCTTTGAGGCATATCTTGGATGGTATGCCACATGCTTAAGGCATATTTTGGCACATGGTTTTGGATATCTTAGCACATGTTGAATGCATATATTGGCACATAGTTTGATGCATATCGTGGTGATCTTGAGCACATGATTTGGAGATGTCCTTTGGTGATCTTGGCATAAGTTTTATGTGGTTATTCGCATGGATTTGGCTTTGATGACGATGATGTATCAATATTAGTGATGGTTACAGAGATAGGTTGAGTTTGGTTTTGATGATGATGATGTATTAGTGACAACAACAGTGACAGGTTGAGTCTCAAACTTATATTCTAGAGAGGAAGAAAGGGCAAAGGAAAGGGAGTTGGAACCTCCTTCCGGTTGGAGCTGAAAAATCTAGGGAGTCGTAGATTCCTTCAGGTTGGAGCCTCCTTCCACTTGAGCTGGAGAATTCATGGAGTTGTAGCTTCCTTCAGGTTGGAGCCTGTAAATTAGGGAGTTGGAACCTCCTTCCAGTTGGTGTTGGAGAATCTAGGGACTTGTAGCTTCCTTCAGGTTGGTGCCTCCTTCCAGTTGGTGCTAAAGAAGTTTGGAAGTTGGTTCTTTCTATGGATATAATACTCAATATATATATTAGAAATAGTTCCATGGTTTTCTCCCATTTGGGTTTCCACATAAAACTCTTATGTATTGTGCATCTGTGGTTATATGTTTATGATATGTTAAATGCAATCATAAGTGAATGGAATTGTTGATAACTTAATTTTTACATGTTAATTTTGAAAATGGTAAAAAGTGTTCAATACTGATTCACCCCCCTCTCTCAGTATTGGTGAATATTCCAACAATTGGTATCAGATCAGGTCCTTCAGAATCAATTTAGCCACTAGAATGTAAATCATGGACTACAGAGATAATAGAACACCAGTATTTGATAGTCAGAATTATGAGATATGGAGCCCAAGAATGAAAGTATTTTTAGAGGCATAGGGGTATGATGTTTGGTACTCAGTTGTTACAAGATACACCAGTACAAAGAAACCTCCAAAGAATGTAGCCAAGAAGGAATTGAAAAGGAAGAAAAAAATAGCAATGGATGCCATCCTAGATGCATTACTTGATTTGGTAAAAGTTAAAATGGGACAATTCTCATCAACCAAAGATATTTGGGATAAGATGCATAATATATACTATAAGGAATCTTGTCTTACAACCACAGAGCCAAAGCATGTTGATAAATATAAAGAAGATGTTGAGACAGAAAAAGAAGAAGAAATCTCATCAGATCAGACAGATCCAAAAGAAGATTATGAAGAATGTGAAGTATATCTTGAAGAAGAACTAATAAATTGTTTAAGTGAACTAAAAAGAGAAAGGAGGGAAAACAATTCTCTCAAGGAAGAATTAATCAAGCTAAAGGAGGGTTCTCAAAACCCTAAAACAAATTTTGAAAAGGTCCAACATATTATCATAAATCTAAAGGTTCAATTCGAAAAAGCCAAAGTGATTAAAGAAACACTCAAAATCAGTTGGAAGAAAAGAAGTGTTTGGAAGCTGAAATAAGATCACTAAGAAAGGAAGCAAAGAAGAGAGAAGAAATTTTGACAAGTCATCTTAAAGTAAAATTTGAAGACTTAAACAAGCTTGAATCATAATTTATCAACAAGAAAGAAGATTTGAAGAAGAAATCATGTCCTTGAAAACCCAACTTGAATAAGCAAAGAGAACAGAAGAAGCAATGACGATCCAGATGATGAAGAAAGAAGAATATAGTGAGGAGATTGAAGAAGAAGTCATCTTATTGAGGGTTGAAGTCGACAATCTCAACAAGAACTTGAAGAGATCACAAGTACTAGAGGACATTATCAGTCGTCAAAGGTCACCATTCGATAAATCGGGTTTTAGATACATTGGTGAGTCCTCATGCAAATAAGATCCAAATTCCAATCCCAGCAAGAGCGTTGAAGAGAGAGGAAGCTCCACACTTCTAGTAAATAAAGTTGAAGAGAAGTTTTCCAGGATGTCAGAAAAGAAGAATGAAGAGAAGGATAAGAATTATGCATAAATTCTCAAAGGAAGGGATCATTACCAACAAGAGTCAAAGGAGAATGAATGTAGAAGAGGTATATCTCCAAGAAGACTTTCTACCTCCAGGCATCAAAGAAGCTTCAATCAATGTGAAGGAAACGATCATGATCAACTAAGGCATGAATTCAAAAGGACTACATCACAAAGATGATCATTCGCTTCCAGGTATCAAAGTTTCTTTTTGGGTTATTGTTTTAATTGTAATAAATTTGGACATAAAGTTGTAGATTGCAAAGCGTATGGAAGAATTATTCAAGCAAGAGATGTTTATGTGCCCCCCACAGTATTGAATATTATAAATGACACAACTATGGACATAAACAATATTACCAACTTAACGAGAACTGTGACCTCAAAACGAGAACTCTAGCCCAAAAAACTCATATTTTTGCATAAAAAACATGAAAATCAACCTCAAATCAAAAAGTGTTGCTACCAGTAGCACCATTTTTTCAAACGGGGTCAAAATTACAACATTTTTCAAGCATGAACTTCAAAACTCATACAATAGCTTAGAAAAACCTTAAAATTACCTAAAGAAAAAAGTGACGATAACTAAAGAAAAAAGTTTTTTATAAACATTAAAATTATGGCTCATTTCAACCTAATTGAAACCGCAGTTTTGATAATAGATCCCTATGCAAAAAAAAGAAACCCAAAATTGGATACAAAATGGTCACTTAAAAATTTATTTACTAACATTTTTTTTTCTTCTTAAACTTACATTGAAAAATAAATAAAT
>JASDQU010229161.1:0-17145 GCA_032191745.1 Picea mariana | reverse complement strand
CGCAGAGTACTCTAGAAACACTTAGAAGGTGACATGCATGAGTTCATTAGCCTTATTAACATTGCATAACATACCCAAATATAGATCGACGCAGTAACAATAAATATTAAGAACTTCAATTGTTGGGACAGGGGCAGACCCATTGTTCAATGCTAGAACAACGCACCAACAAAACCCTAACTACCATCCCTTTCAGCAACACCTATGAAGCAGATGAAGTATCACCCAAGGTAGAGGCAGGGGTGGCTGCAAGACTCAGGTGTCTGCAACCTTTGCTAGGACATAGATTTGTGATTATAACACTTAGCAATCACCTAGCACAGATTATTCATCAATATTCAACCTGTATGATACTTCACAGATATCACAAAGCTTCACAGTTTGTACTTAGATCTAAGATAATTCATCACTTAGCCACAATTAGATAGATTAGATTTGATAGATCAAGCACTAAGAATCTTACATACTAGATCTAACATTCATTCATATCTCAGAAGCACAAAGCATAAATAGATCTATCTAAACACATAAAATCACTTAGAAGAGACAAAGACATTAGGTCGAGGCACAGATGACAACACACAGATTTATCGTGGTTCACCCCCACCCTAGGGCTACATCCATAAATTATTCTTCTTTATTAGCTTTAGTTAATATGGTTACAACATAGATCCATCCGAATCCCTCTTCACATAGGATAGAAGATCTACGCAGCTCGCTAGATCCTTCTTCCTTGCATTACAACACTTAGCTTCCTATAGAAACTTCACAGTAACTTGCACTTAGCCTTGCAAGCCTTGCACAATTCGCACGAAGCACTTATTCAACATCACATAGATGCACTGCCAATTGCACTAAGCAATCACACCTCATTCACATCTACTTCATATTTATTTTTACATACAAAAGTGGGCCTAAGCGTGGGTAAACCCACAGGCCAACATCCCTTTTCCATTAAATTATCCCTAAAAACCCAAAAAGGGCCCAAAAAGGGGTATATCTTCCATGATTTCTGCTTCGCATTGCGCTCCATCTTTGCCAAGCTATCGAAGTCCCAAAAACGGTCAAATATGACCAAGTGTTCCTCAAAACTTGGTCAGGGCCAACATGCCCCTAACAGTCACCTATGACTCGTCCCGAGTCACTCAAGTCTGGGTAACTTTGCCTCAAAGGGCTCTATCTTGGCTTGAGCTGCTTTGACTTGTCTCTGTGCTACTACTTCTTGCTCAACAATTCCTGAACAACCACTTCCTTGATAGGTCCTTCCAGTTGTTGCTCGACTGTAATAGCTACTTGTTCTAGTAGTGTTCCTTGGCCTTCAATTTCTTCAAATAGTAGGTAGGTCGCCTCTTGGCTTGGATGGATTTTCTAGGTGACTTCCATCACTCTGTTCTTCGTGGTAAGAATGAGTTGATGGGCAGTGCATTATTCCTGGGATCTCTTCATCCTTTCAATGGGTGATAGTATCTTGAGCTGCGCCTGTACTATATCTGCATGTTGCTTTTCTTCCTGGATTTGGGACTCTAGTTTCTTCAACTCTGGGTCTTCAGATAGTTGTTTATATATCTGTGCACTTCTGCTACTTAGCTATTTACATTCTACAACAAGTGTTTTAATGCTCTCGACTGCGCTCTGAGCAGTCAATTCTCGTTGGTCATGCACTTCTTGTGGAGTCTGTGGTATGGTCTGAAGCTCTAATTCCATGACCCTTTGTTGAAGTTACTGAATAACTTTAGACAACTTCATCGTTTGGTGCTCTATGGGATCTTCGGCCTTCTGCTCTAAGATGGTCACAGAGAGAAATTCTTTGTTGACTGCTTCTTCAATTCCTATCTTCTTTGTGAGCAGTTGCTCTTTCTCTTTTTGGATCTTTGCTTTGTCTTCTTCAAGTTTTTCTTAGAGAACATTCTTCTCTTGTTGTGTGGCTTGGTGTTGTTCTATAATTTCATCCTGTTCTTTCTTTAGGGCCTGGGTGGCTTGTGATTTTTTTTCCTGAGCATGTCGAAGGCGTACTTCGACTGTATCAACAATCTTGCAGAGTTGAACATATTCATCTCCTACTTCTGTTGTTCCTTCTGGCAGAGGTGCAGTAGAGATTGCTCAGTTAGACTGGAGTGCTTGTTGTACTCCTTGGAGCGTGGTCTCAATTTAGCTATACATTTGTTCCTTCTTCTCCTCCTGCTTCTCTATTATTTCCTTTGAAGCATCATTGACCATGGCAACAATGAAATCAAAGTCATCCAATGTGAGGGAAGTTTTCATCTTGGTTACAGGGGTTCTTGGTTTCTTTCTAGAGGAATATTTTAGAGGTGAGACCTTCCTTTTCTTCGATGAGTTTGCTTCATCCCTAGGAGGTGGTACTTTGAATTTCTATTGTTCAGTTTCTTTACCTTCTTCATCATCACCTTATTCATCTGGTGTAATGGAAGTTGTCCTTACAGATAGGCTATCAACATCCTGGAATTCTTTAGTCTTCTTTGTCATCTTTGCTTTCTTGGTCTTACTAGGCCCAGGTGTATCCTGCATAGTTTCGAGGTTGTTGATTTTATACATTTATGTGGGGTCTTCTGAAACAACGAGGTCCACCGACCATTCCTTGGTGATGTCTTCTAGGTCTTCTTCTGTCAACTTATAATAGGATTGAAGCTGTTCCTAGTGCTCATCATACCATGGGGTTAGGTATATAAAGTGGTGGTCCGCACTGAACTTTATCAGAGGTTAGAATCTCTATAAAGTGTTTGGGGTGATGCGAGGTTCACTCCTTATGGTTTCTTTCAATTTCCTATAGTATGCGTATAAAACGACATTTGATTTCCATTGCTTGCTCATGTCATTCGAGTACCATAATGTACTGAACTTCGTGGCTACTGGATCAAAGGGGTCAAGGTCCATGAAGGTTGCGCCTTCTGGTAGCTCCCATGTAACAAAAGTGATCAGTATCAAGAGCCAGTTAAAATGGAATTCATGCCCATAATCTTGGGCTTCTATGCAATCAATCTCCAATTGATTCACTGGGTAGTACACCCAGTTCATCTATAGTCCCTCTGCGCACTTTCCTGCGAGGTCAACTACAAAACTAGATACTTGTGTTGGTTGATTCTAACGTACCAACTTCCCTGTGATCAGTTGGCATGAAAGGCACACTACGCCACTTTCAATAGAAGATACCTTGTAGCCTATCGTGCCTTTCTCAACATTGCCATAGGCTTCTTTGATCTTCTGTGCAAGAGCACGGTATACGGTCTTTCTAGGATAGTACTCATGGGGATCAGGGCCCTGCATGCTAAGCTTGGTGATCCTATTGATTAGCATCACATCAACGGTTATACGATGATCTAACCACAGGTATCCTCCATGGTAACTTGCTAGCAACAATTTTACACAAGCATTCACCTACTGGTGTCTGCCGAAGTGCAGTATTTTCATAATGGTGAGCAAAGTAGACTGCATGAGGTTCATCGTCCATTGCTAAAGGATGAGCTTTGAATTCTTTCCCTTAGTTCTCGTCAAGTACTTATACGAGGTGAGCATGCTGTAAGCTTTATGGTCCCCCAGGTTGAAGTTGCAAAAATTCAACGTTGTAACCTTGTCTTGATCTACGTGGTAGGTGCGTACTCCTTTTGGTAGATATGCAGTGACTAGGGTGTATTCAAAGTCTCTAGGGACACTGTCCCTGTTAATCTCACCGCTCAGAGGGGGTATGTAAGCCGCTAGGATGGATGGCACTAAGTTCACGTTGGCTATGTCATCCTTATGCTTAGTTATTCTCTCTTCACCAGCTCAAGATGTTCCTTCTTGAGTAGTGGACGGGGAGGCTTGCACTCCTCTCATCGATGATTCTTGGACTCTGATGAACATTCTTTTTTCCGACATGACTCTCTCAGTAATTAAATCGAGAAGGACCTCTGTGACAAATTCCTCAAGTGCAGTGAGATCGTCGAACATACGCACTCGGGAAAGATAATCGAGGTCACGATGATCTCAAGATACTACACTAGGATGAACAATCTACTTGCAATGATCATTGTAGACAATCACTAGTTCTGTGGGCTTCGATTTTTCAGTTGGCAAAAGTGTTCTTCGGGCACGTCACGATGAGTTAGATAGGAAATTCATCAATGGTCTACTTGCAATAGGTATGAGGCTTCCATGAACGTTGATCCATCCATTATGGCATGGTCCAATGGTCTGTTCTTGATCCTTTAATGCTTTTATGTCTATTTGGGGTGGAAGTATAATGAGTATATCGGTCCAGCGACTATATTGCTTTGCCACGGTGAAGTGCCATATGTCGCTATTTTGATATCCCGACGAAGCTCAATTCCTGTGATTTTTCCTTCTACGAAGTTTCCTCTAGAATATTATGTAACTTTTCGATCTTAGCTCTCTTCTTACTTAGCTTCCCAGTCTTCTTCCCAGTGAGCTTCATCTTGGTCATCCTTTTTCCATTCTGATTCTTGTCTTCTCTCGACATAGTCACTTTGCGATGCTAAGATTCTTTCTTCAGATCCAAGGGTAATACTCATTCATCATATGGATTAGGTATTGTCGTATTATGTGGTTCCTCTAATGCTCTTATAGCTTTGACATCCAAGTCCCTGGTGTTCAATATCTTAGATCTGTTCTCTTGTTCTTCCATCAAGTAGGCAATCCTTCTAGCCATAAATTCCATGAGTTCTTACTTCTTCTATTCTAGGTCTTCCTTTTCTTCTTTTCTTCAGCTCTGGTCTTTTCCAATCCAGATCTTTCCTAACAAAGCTAGAAATGGGGCATGGTCGTCAACAAATTTAATAAATTCAAATTCTTCCTTTGTCGAAGTTCCATGGGTACTCATAGATATCTGGGTAATTCTACCACATAGGGTTACCATTTTTCCTTTAGACAACCCTATTTTTCCTAGTGAAGGAACCATAGCAAGCCTCCCTAGGGTTTCCCAAGTGCTTTATGTCATAATGTTCATCTGTGTTTCCTCATCCAGAGCATAGTCAATGTCGAAGTCTCCTATTCTTACATAATTTTTCTCCTTTTCTTTGAAGATGTCTAACAAACTAGCATCTTTATGTTCATCTAGAGTTTCTTTCATTTTCAGTAACATAATCTCTGATTCTTTCTGGGGTTCTTGTATAATCTTAGTCTCTTGATCTCCTTCATAGTTTTCTTGCTCCATATTTATCTTTTCAAGTCTAGCAATCATTCTAGGGAAATCTAGTACTTCATGGTCCATAGCCTTACAATAGAGGCAACTGGGGTTTCTCCCAGGGCATTCCTTAGCAAGATGTTCTGGTCTTCTACAACTATAACAAAGAGTTAATCCTCTCTTTCTCTTCAATGATCCCCAACTTTTCTTGTACTTCTTGCTAGGGTCATAATGGCTAGCCTACGAAAATTTCTTTCTAGGATCCAACATCCATTGGTTAGTCCAAAAATTCTTTCTATGCATAGGTATACCATATCTATCATTATTCTTATCAGATCTATTCATATCAAATTTTCTTTCATCTAACAATGCCCTATTTTTCAAGCTAGGAAAAAATCTATCAAGCATACCTAAATCCATACTTTAGAAACAAAAATTTTCACTTCTTTTACTTCTACAGAGCACAAAGCTTCCAGATCTAAGAACTTTTGACTATTCTTACCTTTATCAGAGCACAAAGATTACAGATCTTACCTCTTTTCTGCATATCTGACCTCTTTTCTTGCAGATATGAATTATTTCCTTCAGATCTGTCCTTCCTTCTTTAGCACAGAGATTTTCAGATCAAGTGGATCACTGCGCACTAGGGTATAGATCCACGCATAGAGATTTCACAATTTCAGGATGAATCTTTGCACAAAGCTTCTTCTGCTCAGTTCCCAACAATCATAGTTTCAGGTCTCGGCAACAGAACCATTTGTTGGGACAGGGGCATACCTAGGTTTCAACGCTACAACAATGCACCAACATAACCCTCATTATCGACCCTTTCGGAAACACCTGCGAAGCAGATGAAGTCTCACCCGAGGTAGAGGCAGGGGTGGTTGCAAGAATCAGGTGTTTAAAACCTTATCTAGGACACAGATCTATGATTATAACACTTAGCAATCACCTAGCATAGATTATTCATCAATATTCAACCTTTATGATACTTCATATATAGCACAGAGCATCAGAGTATGTACTTAGATCTAAGATAATTCAACACTTAGCCGCAATAAGATAGATTATATTCAGTAGATCAAGCACTAAGCATCTTGTAGACCATATCTAACATTCATTCATATCCTAGAAGAACAAAGAATAAATAGATCTATCTAAACACATCAAAGCACTTAGAAGAGACAAAAACATCCGGTCAAGGCATAGAGCACAACACACAAATTTACCGTGGTTCACCCCCACCCTGGGGCTACATCCACAAAGTCTTCTTCTTTATTAGCTTCAGTTAATTAGGTTACAACACAGAGCCATCCAAATCCCTCTTCTCATAGGAAATAAGATCTTTGTAGCTCACTAGATCCTTCTTCCTTGCGTTACAACACGTATCTTCCTATAGCAACCTCATAGTAACTTGCACATAGTCTTGCAAGCCTTACATAGTTCGCACGGAGCACTTATTCAACATCAAATAGATGCACTACCAATTGCACTAAGAAATCACACCTCCTTTACATCTACTTCATATTTATTTATACATACAAAATTGGGCCCAAGCGTGGGTAAATCCATGGGCCGACATCCCTTCCCCATTACATTATCCCTAAAAACCCAAATAGGACCCAAAAAAGGGTCTAGCTTCCATGATTTCCGCTTCGCATTGAGCTCCATCTTTGCCAAGCTGTCGAAGTCACAAAAATGGTCAAATATGACCAAGTGTTCCTTAAAACTTGGTCAAGACCAACATCAATCACTTAGCACATAACACTGAGTTATATCTAACATTTATTCATACGTAACACCAATAAATCACTAAGCATCAACAAATCTATCTAACATACATAATAAGCAAAGCACTGAGAAAATTCATAACATAAGGAACACAACACAAAGCAACCAAAGACACAAGATATACGTGGTTCACCCTAATGTGGGGCTACGTCCACCAACTGCTTTGTCTTCTTTATTATTCTTCAATATCCTACATTTATCCGCTCTTGTGCACTAAGTCACTGAGTTGAGCTTCGCACATGATAGGATATTTGTGCACTGAACACCAAATCCTCCTTCCCGAACTAAGTCTAGACATAGAGCCAACTTCTCTATCGATCATATATCCTTAACACTTGCACATTTTGTTGAACAAAGAAACTCAAAACTACTTGCACTTATCTTCGTAAGCTATTGACCCCTTTTCTACATTACATTCTTACTTATTTATACTTTTACAATAAGGCCTAATCATGGGTAAACCCATGCGCCGACATCCCATAACCCACTATAAAAACCCTAAGAAACCCCTTGCTAGGTCCACATAGCCCACAAAATAAGTTATATCCACGATCGCAACTCCACCTGGGTGCTCCATCTTCGACCATCCTGTTGAAGTCCAAAAAGTGGTCAAACCTGACCAAGGTTTCCTTAAAACTTGGTTGAGGGCCAACAAGAATTAAGAAGTCACATTAGATATATCACTTTTGCCCATATCTACCAATAATACAACAAAGAGGCTGATGAATTATCAAAGAAAGCGCTCAAGGACTAGATTGGAAAAATCTACTTCATTCAGTGGGAAGAAGGATATAAAGGTCCTACTAGATGGTTAAAAATATTTTAGTACATCTTCCAAGTTTAGAATAGATCTATAATTTTTGAGGCATGATAATGTCACAATGTGGTTGTGTCAAAATTTTATGTAATTGGGAAGGGAATTTTTGGGCATCCCCCTTTTTGTATTTCCTGAGATATTAGTTGGTGAGCATACATATCTTAGTGGAGGGCTTGAATGTAAATCTCATAACCTTTTCATGGTCTTGTTTTTGGACTAGTGGAAATATATGTATACAATTATATTTTCAATATACTGAGAAATTTTCATTTGGAAAAAAAGTGGCACGTGGCCCATGGTTATGTTCTTATAAATATGGACTCGATGGCATTCAAATAAATCCCAAAGACTTTCATTTAATGAAACTTATTTTTTGGTTTATTTTCATAAAAACCATTTGGGCATTCATTTTATTTTTACAAACCAATGCCCTTGGAGGATTGATTAGTTAATGAAACTTATTTTTTGGTCGCATAGAAATATGAACTTGATGGAATTCAAATAAATCCCAAAGAATTTTATTTAATGAAACCTATTTTTTGGTTTATTTTCATAAAACCCATTTGGGAATTCATTTTCTTTTTACAAACCAATACCCTTGGAGGATTGATCGAATGGATGATTTTTTAGGACCATAGCGGATATGTGAAATTCGAAAAAAATGACAATAAACTAGTGGAATGGACGCAGAGTGTGTCTGGTTAACTAAAGTGACAAGACGAGGTTGGGGTAAAATATTGTTGCGAGAGCACTGAGAGACCAAGGGAACTTGATGAAGAGGAAATTTACATGTGATAAAAACACCATTGTCGGGGAACATCGAGTCAATATTCCTCAATGAAATATTTTTTATAAGCCTTTCCCTCAAAGCCTTTATATTACAAAGATTACCTCACGACTACACTGAGGGTGATTCCCTCACTCCCTTTGATAATCCTTAATAGGTTATCTGGCGAATACACTGACCTTTTCCAAGGTGCCACCTTACTATAAACTTTGTGATATTTCCAAGATATGGGATCATGGCGCCCTAGGAGCAAGTTTATATTTCTATTGATTTTGAACGTTTTCAAGGATACCCACATTATTTTGATATAAAATGGATAATTTTTTTTTTCAATATCTAAAGTCCTCCCAATTACTCAAATTGTAGAATTCTTGAAGTGGTATATAAGTGAAATAGAATTTGAAGGGGAGTATGTCCTAATAAAATTGTTCATAATTTTATTGCCATCATTTGTACAAGAATGGATCAAGGGTTGTTGTGAAGAAAAGGGTATATCCTCTTTCATATATCACGTTAGTATGTTTCTTGAGTTTGCAAAACCATAGTGCCATACTTATGAGGATTCCCTTAAAAATATCGAAATATCGCTAAAGGACAAAGGATTCACCACTGATATTGTAGAATATATTAGGGGTGTGTACCATGATCAATGGAAAGAACCCTACATTACAGAAGAATAGATTTATGAAGGAGGATACTAATCCCATGAGGAAGAGAAATACTTTACTCATGATTCTACATAAGATAAGGAATACCTGGTTGAAGAGATAGAACCAGAAGATATCAAACATGATGATGGAGTGTTAATGTGTGCTCATCCCTCTGAGGAAGCCATCCATGATCCTATCCCTCCTACACAAGAATAATAGAATGAAGTTAATAATTTTCCTTTTCAGATTTTTGATGATACCCTATTCTATGATTCAAAAGGTGAAGAAGTAAGGGAATCCTTGGACGTTCTAAGCCCTCCATATTGTGATAAAGGTGAAAATGTGATTAAAAAGGTGAGTCATGAGGATGAGGTATTGATGTCTTCTCTTCCATTTGATGAATTCATCCAGGACTTTGACACTCTATCACAATAAGAAGACAATAGAGTAAGTTGCTTCCCTTTCCAAGAATTTAATGATGATTTATTTTGTCATTTGGAAATTGAAGGAGTGTTAGAGGAGCCATTGGATGTACTAAACCCTTCATGTTATGAGAAAGGTAATGGCATGGTTGATAATACTGATGAGTTCATACATGTTGGGAGACAAAAATGGGATGTGGTTGGTTCTAATAAAGATGAAATTTATGATATGGAAGTACATCTCCAAATGTTTACTTTACAACTATCGTATGAGGTTACTAATAATTCTGACATGTGGCAACAAGGAGATGGTATGGTTACATATATTTTCGAAACACCCAAGGATGACCTAGTGCAATGTTCTCATGATGATTTATGATCATACCTTGAGGATTTTTATGAGTATTCCTTTGATCACTTGGATTTATTCTATGAAGAACATTATCAACCACCATTGTCCTTAGATATTTATAAGGGTGAGGGCGTTTCTTTCCTAAAGTAGGATACTTGTGAGAAGGTTGTCCATCTCCCTCTGATTAATTTACTTCATTATGTCACTAAGGATACATTTGGGGAACATGACTCTTGTCTCAAGTTTTCTCTAGGGACGAGCCTTCTGTTATAATTCAAGGGTAGGTAGAATACCTTAATAAGAAGTTTATTATATCAATATTTCATATTTCCCTCAAGAAATTGTTAGTTGTCCTCTAGATTCATGTTAGTCCCTTCTCAAAATTTTGGGATTGATGACATCAAAGGTAGTAAAACTTCATACTCTTTGATCCAGCCTCTTGATTCTTCTACCTTTCCCAATCCTTTTATGAGATCGATTGAGAAATTTTATAGAAGTGTGACTTGCCATAATTTTGTCCCTCCCTCCCACCTCCATGAGCTAAAATTTATGATTTCCTATGATATAATGCATTCTCTAACTCATGTTATTTTTGTTCTTAATTGTATTGGTTTATGATGAATCATAGAGGTAGGTGTTACAATGTATTTATAGGATGGTTTCACTGGTTATATGATTATACCTAGCATTCCAACAACATGTAAGTTAGAATAGGTAGGCATTACATCCATTGTATATACCATTTGCATATCATGTTAGCATTGTTGTAGTTCCATTTTCATATTATTTTGTTTCACTTTTATATATGTATGTTCATGATTATATGTTAGATTATAATTGATTAGTAATGATTTTATTTCGACATCATATATGGACAAGGGGTGATATCACCACCCTAGATGTTACTGATATAATTTGTTGATATTTAGAAGGCACAAGTATTACCAGAGATTTTGAGGTTCTCATGCGCTCTAGAGTGAGAACATGTCCTCGAGTTGGAGCCATTTTTTATCCCCTATCCTAGGGATAACTAAGGAGATTGTGTCTCGAGGCCTAAAGTTTCTATACATGGAGTGTCAAGAGTCAGACGAGATAAGAAAAGCCACGACAGGGCCCTCTTTTCTTCAAGTATAGTCCACATATCACGAACAACAATGTACATCACAATGGCATGGTATTGAAGTGGCAGTGTGATCCAAGTATATATCAGTGGCCACCCACCTTTTCCAACTGGCTCAACACAAGTTTCAAGCAATTTTGGTAATTTACTATTTTTAGCAGTTTTTAACTTCCGAGGCCATTTTGAGGGCCTAAATAAAGGTTTTTCAAGATCAAGGTTCCCAATGATATCTTAAGGCTCTAATTGATCCCCCTAAATGAATATCCTCGATGATACCTTTCCAACAAGCTATCGTGCACCTAAAATTGAGATCGTATGCAAAAGTTACGACCTAGAGAAGTCGATGTACTAACTTACCCAAATGGGGCCCACATGAATTTTGGCGCTTCATCTCCTATTGTAAGGTTTTTGGATGTATAGGGTTTTTGACATTCCTGTTTATTGTAAAAAGGCCTTCAAAGCCTCATTGTAACCATCTTCTTGCAAATGAGCACATCCATCACATCTCTTCTCAGAGATAAGCCGCCACCAATCCAACAAGCTTGTTTTCCGCTGCATTTTACAGTTTTAGCTTATTTCCTTATTGAATACAAAATCAGTTTACTGTATCTTTGTTATTTTGTGTTAAGAACCTATTAGTAATCTGTATTCATTTCATTCTTCTCATAAAATCTAGATCAGTGGTATCAGATTGGTCTTCTCCTTGTCATCTTAATGCATGTCACTAATGAGGTCAGAGTAAAAAGAGTTGGGTTTTGAGCTTGTTTCTCTTGAGGAAAAAATCTCTCCCATGCCCAAGCGACCTATCATGGAAGGAGAAAATAAAGATTATGGAACATGATATCCTTTCAAAAAAATTCTTGAGGAAGCCCTGACGCAACATAGGAACTAGATGATGGATAGTTTCACGCAAATCCTTCGACGACTACCAACAGGTGACACATATTCTTCGAGTTGAGTCATTGCCTCCTTCAAGGTACAAATAAACTTTGATATTCCTATATTTGAAGGTTAGATAGACACATATGTTGTAGAAAAGTGGTTGAATATACTAGAAGGGTATTTTTCTTCATATAACTTTTCGAATAGAGAAAAGATTACTTTTGTGCTCCTCAAAGTCATTCCCCATGTCAAAGATTGGTGGGAAACTTTTTGTGAGAAAAAGGAAACAGAGGAAACCTCATTATTTACAGTCATGGCCACCTAGAAATCCTTCAGGGATGCTCTTGAGGAACAATACTACCCTGTCAGAAGTTATGACAGGGTATACCAAATGGACCACACTGCGGCAAGAAAGAGACCAAGCAGTGCTAGATTTCACAAATATCTTCCATACCTTGCGCACCAAGATGAGTTTCAAAGATTCAGAGAGACATATGGTGCTCAAGTATTGCAATTATCTTCATAGATACATCCAGGATGAGATGGAATTTATGGACATATCATCCTCGGGCTCGGCCTAGCAATATGCCATCAAAATCGAGCAGAATCTCAAACAAAAGACACGAAAATTTGGGCCTTGGAACCCCTCACGGAAAAATCCAGGAAAGGGAATCCCCTACCTAGTATCAGGACAACCATTCCAAGACACAAGAAAAGAAGGACAGTGGAAATACAAAGAAAGATACCGGGAAGTGGTGTGACTCACATAAGAGCCCTTGGCATAACATTGTTGATTGCTGCTCAAAGCAGTTGCTAGTGGCCGAAGTGAAATCCTTTGAATAAGATTTGGGTTATAACTCTGAGTCAGAACTAGAAAGGGGAAGATGGGTCATTGACACAGAACCCAGTGCCACCATTGCTACCACCAAGCTCCAGCCTGGTGAACCAGATGAGCTAGAAGAAGGAGAGCACCTCTTCCATTCACAGATGTGGGTAAAAGGCACCCCACTGCACTTCATCATTGACAGCGGTAGCCAGAAGAATCTCATCTCAGCAGAGGTCTTCAAGTGGTTGGCCTTGCCAATAATTCCACACCCACAACCCTACACCATTGGATGGCTTCTCCAAGGAAGAAATCTTCGCGCCAGCCAACAATGTCGACTGTCATACGACATCAAGCCCTTCAAAGACGAGGTATTTTGTGATGCTTCTCCTCTTGAATTTTGTGATGTGATTTTGGGCCAACCTTATTTATGGAAATGTCATGTTGTATATGAGTCTAGGCCTCATAGTTTTATTATTACTTTGAACAGGAAATTGTACAAGATACCCGAGGCAGTCCCACCTAGTGTTATTTCCTTGATCTATGCTAAGAAATATAGGAAGTTCATCTCTCAGACGGGGAAGTTTGTCTTCTTTGTGATTCTCTCTCAGAATGAGCAAAATATCACAGCCACATCCAAGGTCTCTGTGTCTGACCTCTCCACACAGCAGAAGCAGGTAGATAAGGTCGTGGAAGAATACTCGGATATATTCTCCTCACCTACCAGGGTACCTCTGCACTACCAGGTCAAGCACCCCATCGATCTGACCTATGAGGCATCACTTCCCAATGGGCTAGTATATCAGCTCTTTCTATTAGAAAATGAGGAGATCAAGTGAAAGATCCAAAAACTGCTCCACAAGGGGCACATCTGTCCCAGCGCATCACCTTGCGGGAGCCCAATCGTGCTGGTATAAAAGAAAGATGGAACCTGGAGACTCTGCATTGAATATCGGGCTTTGAATAAAATCACAATTAGAAACCAATACCCCATTCCCTGAATCAACGACCTCCTTGATCAACTCACATGGGACAAATACTTCAATAAGATTGATCTGAGGTCTGGCTACCACCAGGTCCTAATAGAACAGATAGATGTATGGAACACCGCCTTCAAGTCAAGGGAAGGCCTTTTTGAATGGTTGGTCATGCCCTTTGTCTTGACAAATGCTCCAGCTAGTTTCATGAGGATAATGGACGATATCCAATGACCATTCACCAATACTTTTGTAGTGGCATATCTAGATGACATTCTCATTTATATCAAGACTTGGGTCGAACACTTGCAGCATATTCAGCAGGTTCTGCACACCCTACAATAACACAAGATATACGCCAACTTGGAAAAATGCTCCTTTGGCATGGACAAGGTCCATTACCTACGCTACATTGTTGATGAGCATGGTGTACATGTGGATCCAACCAAGATCCAAGTCATCCATGACTGGCCAGCCCCAACTACACT
The DNA here is from genome assembly GCA_032191745.1 of Picea mariana. NCBI lineage: Eukaryota > Viridiplantae > Streptophyta > Pinopsida > Pinales > Pinaceae > Picea > Picea mariana. The sequence continues at coordinate 2,899 of JASDQU010229161.1, read as the reverse complement.
CACCGAGCTTCAGAGCTTCTTGGTCCTTGCCAATTTCTACCATTGGTTTCTGTTGGGATTCTCCCATATTGCATGGCCCCTTAGCTAAATAACCAGGGGTGGTGGTGAGGAGAAATTTGTGTGGGGACAGTCCAAAAAAAAAGGATTCGATGATTTGAAGCAACAATTATGCTCAGCCCCAATACTTTCACTACCAGACCTACAACAACCCTTGGAGATCAAGACAGATTCTTTAGACTATGATGTGAGCACTGTTCTCACTCATCACGACCACCCCATGGCCTATCATAGTGAGACACTATTAGATGTTGTCTGTAAGTACCCTATGTACGACAAAGAAATGTACTCCATTGTGAAAGCCTACTGCTAGTGGAGACATTACATTCTTGGGAAGGAGACAATCATCCACACTGATCATAAGCCACTGCAGTTCATGAAGACACAAGGAAAATTGCAAAATGACCGCCATCAAAAGTGGTCCACATAATTTCAACAATTCCACCTCAACATCAAGTATAAAATAGGAAGCACCAATCGTGTCGTTGATTGCCTCAACAGACTGCTAGTTGTGACACTCACCACGGTGCTAGACTCTTGCAGCCATGAGACCTCTGAATGGCCCCAACTCTATGAGATAGACCCTAACTTCACCACCCCCTACCAAATGTTGGGTGCAAATGAAGTTGTCGATAATTTCCATATTCAGGATGGGTTGTTGTGTCGTCTAGGCCATATCTTTGTTCCATCAAGCGAGGGAGCAAAGCTGATCTGGGAATCCCACTACAGTCGGGTGGTAAGGCACTTCAACATCGAAATGACAGTGGTGATGCTAATGAAACACTTCTACTGGATGAAACTTCGACAAGATATCAACAAGTATATCAGGTCCTGCACTGCCTATGTTATTGCCAAAGCAACCACTAAGAAACAGGGAATGTACACTCCTCTTCCTACTCCTGACAACCCATGGGAATCCATCTCAATGGACTATCTGTCGGTCGTCCTTTCCACCAAGTGGAGAAATGAATGTGTTTTGTGGTTGTTGATCTCTTTTCTAAGATGGTGATTTTGGTTACCTGGAAGAAGACCATCACAGCAAAGGCCAATGCCAATCTCTTCTTTGAATGATTTTGGGTACATTTTGGAATCCAAAAAACCATTGTCTCAGACCAGGATATTCGATTTCTCATCACATTATAGTCGAGCCTCTAGTCACTGCTGGACACCAAGCTCACCAAATCTACGGTCTTCCACCCGCAGACATATGACCAAACCAAGGTCGTAAATTGAATGGTTGTGCATATCTGCTGCATGTATAATTTCAGTCATCCTCGCACATGGGATGAGATCCTTCCCTATGTCCAACATAGCTACAACCGAGCCCTACATATCTCAACTGGCCACAACCCCTTTCAGGTGGGGTTGGGATTCCAACCATTGGGTCCCATAGATGTTGCACTTCCCCTTGCAGTCACCTCGACCAAATCATATCCTAATCCAACTGAATCTGACAAAACCACTTGGTTCATTGAGTGGATCCAACAATTCACCAACAATTTTAAGATATCTTACAGAATTCCAATGACAAGTACAAGTAGTACCATGATCAACATCGGGTGTCACATAAGTTTCAGGTGGGCGACAAAGTTTGGTTTCACTTGCAGAAAAAACGCCTTACACGACCCCATCGTAATCTTGGCCCACTCCATTATGGGTCATACACCATAACCAAGGCCATGGGGGATAATTCTTTTGAGCTCAACATTCCTCCTTTCCTTGGCCTGCACCCAGTGTTCAACGTGGATCTCCTTCGCCCTTATTTCTCACCATTATTTGACACCTTAGAAGTAGCAGAACAACTGACACCAAAAAAGATAAACTCCAACTTCATACAACAAGCATCTAGTGATAATATTTTGGAAACACATATCAAGGGCACTTGAAAACAAAGGATCCAACTTTATCGAGTCGTGAAAGCAAGGCAACTCCTGCACCAAGGCAAGTGGCTCACCTGGGGCCAAATTTAGCAGAAATTTCCTCATCTAATGGGGGAACTCAACGCAATGGATAAATTTTCTTCCTAATGAGGGAGGATTGATCCAGGTGGATATTGGTGGCCACCCACCTTTTCCAACTATCTCAAAACAGTTTTCTGGCAATTTTGGTAATTTACTATTTTTAGTAGTTTTTAACTTTCAAGGCCATTTTGAGGGCCTAAATGAAGGCTTTTTGGGATCGAGGTTCCCAATGATATCCAAAGGCTATGATTGAACCCCATAAATGAATATCCTCGATGATACATTTCCAACAAGCTATCGTGTGCCTAAAATGAAGATCATATGCAAAATTTACGACCCCGAGAAGTTGATGTACTAACTTACCAAAACAAGGCCCACATGAATTTTGCTGCTTCATCTCCTAGGGTTAGGTTTTTGGATGTCTAGGGTTTTTGACATCCCTGTTTATTGTAAAAAGGCCTTTAGAGACTCATTTTAACCATCTTCTTGCAAATGAGCACAACCATCACATCTCCTCTTAGAGATAAGTCACCACCATTCCAGGAAGCTTGTTTTCCACTGCATTTTACAGTTTCATCTTATTTCCTTATTGAATAGAAAACCAGTTTTACTGTATCCCTATTATTTTGTGTTAAGAACCTATTATTAATTTGTAGTTATTTCATTCTGCTCATAAAATATGGATCATAGTGGGTCTTTCTCCATGCGGTAATGAGCCCAGGTATCATGGTATGTATCACTTGTTAGAAAAACAAGACCGTGGAGAAATAAAATAAACAAATGCAGAAACAAAACATAGAAGACACACAATACAAGAGAGACACAGATTTATGTGGTTCACCTAGTGTGGGCTACGTCCACTAGAGAAATTGCCAGGTCCT
>JASDQU010229152.1:0-17190 GCA_032191745.1 Picea mariana | reverse complement strand
AATAGATAGTCCAAGCCAATACTGAAAACCAACTGATGTTGCAGCTGCACCTGCAACCCTCCTCCACATGTGCGCACCAAACTGGGAACTGCAGTGTGTACCAACTGGGAACTGCAGTTCTAAGATGTATCAAATGAGAACTGACGCCCTGTATTTATACTGGTTCTGCCAGATTTGCTGGGGCTGACTTCTCCTTTTGGATATGTGTCTGTTCAGTATATTATTATTATTTCTGGTCGACTTCTTCTCTTGGAGGCTAATAACCTAATATAAATTATATTCTTGAGCCGACAAGACTTCTAGGGTTATTGGCCAACTCATTAGGGTTTTCTCTTGCTTTCCAGAGTCTTCTATTCTCGTCAGGTTCACACGTGGAGGTAAATACCTCCTGCAGCTACCATAATATTAACAGTTCTTTCCCTTGGTTTAAGTTTTCTTTCATAGCAAGCTACATATGTTAATGATCTAGTGCATGGTGATAAACTAAATCTTTATTTCAGCTATCTTTCAATGCTTTACATGTGTTAATGCTCTTTATTTCAAAGCTTAAGTAGCACACTTAATAAGTTGAAGTGAGTTTCGGCCTTGGCAATAAATCACACTTTTAAGGCATCTTAAAATCATCAAAATACTCTAAAAAACACCTAAAAGTCTACCTAATTGATACATTAACTTAATAGACTTAATAGGGTACCTAAAACCACCATCTTCACCATCTAAATCGGGGATTGAGGAGGGAAACGCAAGGTGATAGGCCGGGGATGGTCTCACGATGCAAAGGAGCATCATTTTCATAAAACTCAATTCTTTGGGCTGACTGTGACAGCTAGGGTAGGCCTCGTTGCCTCACTTCTTGAGCATCCAACAATTATTTGGCAACCGGGGGAGGAGGTTTTTGGTGAAACAGTTAATAAGGGTAACTAAAACTTTACAACCTTAAGAAACCCTTAAAGTAATCAAACCTTGGGCTTAATCATCTAATAATACTTTGTGGGTGATTGAATATCATAATCATTGTGGAATACTTGTGCTTAAATCTCTATATCTTTTAAAGTACCCTTGTGAATGTGTTGATGATGCCAATGCTTTAATATTCTTATATCCTACACATACATTTAAAAGTGGTTAGCTTGTTTCATTGTACCTTTGGATCTTAGCATTTGTTATTTGTAAGTACTTGTATCTAGTATTCATTGGATTTAATTATTCTTTTGTAAATCTTGTAATCATATTGTAACGAAACACCCTAACATCTAGTTGACCCCTGGCCCAACCTTAGGCACTAGTCTTAGTTGACCTAGGGAAAGGCTTGCTTGACATACTAACTCTTGCATCTTGCATTGTTGCCTTAGCATCATAGGATCAACTCCTAGAACTTAAACTCTAAAACCTATCTAGAAACTAGGGTCTACCCCCCTTGGCTTCCCTAGGAGTAAGCCTAGATGAAAGAGGTTCTGGTCAAAGTGACAGGGTGGGCTGTGAACCTAGGCATTGTGCCTCCAAGGACACACTAAGTGAGCCAGAATTATCTCATGTTTTCAAGTGTGTATAAGGACGAAAATAGTACCAATGAAAGTGATGCCCAAAACACTAAGTGGATTAAAAGTTGCTTAAAGATTATTAAAGATTGAATTACCCCTAGCTAAGTGTCAAACCAAAATCCTCCTCTCCCAATTACCAAATGGTTGTTGGATGCTCAAGAAGTGAGGCAATGAGGCCTACCCTAGCTTCACAGGACAACCCTAAAGATCCTAGTACTCCCGGAAAGGACACCGCGCGTCGTGAGATCGTCCTCGGCCTAGCACCTTTCGTTGCCTTCCTCAAACCCCGTTTTAGATGGCGAAGATGGTGAATCTAGGTGTCCTATTAAGTCTAATATGTTATTACACCTATGGAATAAGTATTTTAAGAGGTGTTTAGGTGATTTTTACTTGCCCAAAATTATTGAAATAAGCCCAAAACCGAAACTTTATCCAACCACAAAAGTGTTCTTAAACCATGAGATTATAGCATTTAAAAACTTATAAGAAACTTGAGAGAAACTTGTTGAAATGAATGTTGTTCCTACACCATATTATTCACTTAACCATAAATATTTGCAGGCTAGAAGAAATGAATGCTTTAAAAGGACAAGAGCAGCTTGCCAAATGAAAGAGAAGATTGCTTTAAATCATCATTACTTAACCATGTGTGTATTGCATTAAGAACAAGTGCTAGGAAAAGAAACTTGAAAGATTTAAAGCATGTAAGTGAATTTATGTCTCAAGGGCTTAAGCTAATATCTAGTATGTGAATGTGAGATCTACTTCTAGAAGATTTTAACCACATGAGCATAAGCAAATCAGAAACACATAACTAATCTAGCCATACTATGTTGGGGGTTGGCCTTGCCAACTATTCATGCAAGGTGTAGGCAACCACAATACTTGAAATGGAAAGAAAGCAACAACAAACCACTTACAATGGCACAAGGTGGAGACAAACATACCTTTGTTGTGCCAAAGAGGGTTGAAATGTGGAAGATTAAACTATCATTAAAACAATCCTAGCCACACAACCTTGTCCTAATGACAAGTGGGGCAAAAGAATGAAATAATGATGAAAATGAAAGTACACCCTAGCCTTACGATTTTGGTGATGTCTCACCCAAGGTGTAGGCACTGAACCACTTGTTACAAGAAAACAAAATTTATTACAAGAAGGCAAGCCTCAAGGGAACTTCCTGGGGGCTTGCAACAATGCTAGAAAGAGAAGGGAAAGGGTGAGTTTTTGTTACCCAATCAATGGAGAAGATTTTGAGGTGTTGTATGACCGAAAGTGGGCAGCATAACCCTTGTACATGGTAAGAACCTGTAAAAACCAGCAAGGTAATGCTTGCTGGAAATGTTGCACAACACACAAAAGTCAAGTGCACAACACACAAAAGTCAAGAAAATTTTATGTTTTTTATGCAGAAAATTTTCACATACAATTTTTCAAATAAAAGTTGATTTAAAGTGACCTATCTATGATGATTAGCAAAGGAAATGTGGAAGGAAAGAGCAGAAATATCATATCTAAAAAACAATGGAGTTTAGGTAGGTTTTAAGAGTAGACTCTTCCTTGAGGTTATCCCAATAAAACCCTAGAGGTAAACCTGCAAATCTTGTAAGAAGAGATACAAAAATAGAGAGAACGTGAGTAGATTTAGATGATAAAACAAAATACTTTGCAATACCCAAAAAAACACTTCACTAGATCTATGATAGTATTACCACAAATCTATCCAAACAAAATAATTTGCTTGGAGTTTCTACTCTAGATCTATAACTAAGAGCAAGCATAAGAAAAAGAACAATAGAACAAGATCACCTCAATAGTTGCAAGAAGTAAAAAGAATACTCTTTGTTGCCTCAAATCCTCTAAAGCCTTTATATTACTCAAGGAGAGATTCTTAAGCAACATGTTGCTCCAACACTCTCAAGAGAAAAATGGAAAGGAAAGAAAAATGAACAAGAGAGAGAGAGATGAGATGAAAATTCAGTAGCATAACACTAGCTCAAGAGATGGTAAGGAAAAGAGTGAGGGAGGGGTTCTATTTATACCCAAAGAGGCAAAACTACCCTGCCTGGATCAATGCCAAGTGTCACACGCAAGCCACAAGAGAGAATCCCAAGGAGAGGGGTGCACCATCTAGGGTTTTGGCATGGATAGGTGAGGTGGATGGATGAATTGGAGTGTGGGAACAAGAAAAGAGTGATGTGGGAGGGTAGGAAGGGTGCACATGTGGAGATAGGGGCCCACAACTCATTAAATTGCAAGTTAAAACGTTTTTTCACAGTGAGGGGGCGCAAATCCCCCTAGGGGCGTGAGGGTTTGAGTGAATAAGTGGGTGAGGGGGTGTGAAAAGGTTAGGAATTGGGTTGGGTAGGTTGGGAATCATCTCTCTCCCATTTATCAATCTTTACTTTACCCCATTAGCTCAAAAATACAAAAATGACATTTTACCTATGTCATGACTTAGCAATTAAAATTGTTGTTTTTACTGACTGAGACTCCTGGTGGACAAACACCTAGCAAAAGTTGTCCGACTGAGCTGAAACTTGGTCTAAGGGTGTAGGGGGTCTCATTCCATTTCTTTTGAGCAAAAATACCCCTATAAAAAGCCCAAGGATTTAGTTTTTACAATATTTGCTAAAAAGTAATTAAAATTAATTAATTAAATTACCCAACCTTAGGCAATTTTAATTTAAAAAAACCTATCTAGACTCGACGGAGTTTCGCGAAATTTTCTGAGATGTCATACATGGTCATTTAAATCATTCCTAAACACTACATACCAGGGGATAAATCATTTAGAATGACTTTCACCACTTTGGAGGAATTATTGCATGGTGGGAGGGAAAAACTCAAGGGAAATTAATAACGCTGAAAAGCCAAATTAATAACCTGAGGATGAAAAACCCTCAGTGAAAGGAACTATCCTAATGAATAAATCCTAAGGTAACTAACCTAACTATGATCCATGCATACCTATTACATTATTAACCCACGCAGGGGTGCGGAAATTCCAATTACAAAAATATGTGCTGGAGGCAAAAATTGCCTAGTAGAACCAAATAATCTTCAACATATTTGTATCTTTTGATGCATATCTTCATGGAACATGAAGTTGAGCCCCTAGTTGAATAGGTGGTCAACAGGCTCTTCAACCCCATGGAGGTCCGAACTGATCATCTCCCCATGTGTACCGGTCCAAATGGTACCTGTCCATCGAGCATGATCCTGCACATCAACAGCTACACCCTCCATGGGCTCATCAGTCACAGGGATCATAGCAATGTCAATCACATATCATCATGAATATTATTAAACACATGCATAAAATCCCTAATACATCAGTCAAAGCTCAAATACATTACACAAGCTTGCAATACACATTTGGAGAAAATGATAGGGCGTCCTATTGGGCTAGTGTCCACTGGAAAAGGAAAGTTTCCGGAAGAGACCTCATCCAAGCCATACAAGTGGGTGATGTGGTCAAGGGATGTCCAAGCAAGTGGGTGTAGTGAGGGCAGAGGATGCAAAGCTTTACCAGTGGGTGCCTTTGTAGAAGGCGAGCTGCACCTGTCCTGGATGCAAATCCTTCCAAGCCCATGCATTTATTCTTTTATTTTTATATTTCTTTTTTCTTCAAGAGGCTAATCAGGGGACATTGCCTTGGCGTGGTAACCAGTGGTGACAGCGTTACCCACAAGTACTTTTGCAGAAATTCGAAGGCTGGCTCGTGATGAGACCCCTTTTCCCTTGGCCATGCAACCAAGAGTCACTACCCTGGCGTGGTAACCAGTTGGTGGTAATGTCATATTGCTATGCACCCATGGACCTAATAGGCTGGTTCGTGATGAGACCCCCTATCCTCTGACTAGGTCTTGTTTTGTTATTTTTATGGGTCCCTCTTGTTTCTTGCTGAGAAGTCTTTTATTGCTTTCTCGAGGATCCCTGGGCAAAGCATCTCGAGGTTTTATTCTTAGGCTTTTATCTTTTGCCAGCTTGCTTTTAACTTCTAGGCCTTTAGCCCCTTCTTCCCACGAGGTAAGGTGCAATTCTGTAAATAGGTCAACCCATTGCCCGGACAAGTGGAATGGGATAGGTGAGCGAGAAGCAATATGAAAAGGTGATGTTGTGAATGGAGCAGACGATAGCTTTTCAGAAATCACCCCCAGTGGCAAACCGAAACCTGCAGACACAGGCTCACTAGGGTATCATGTCAATCCCCCAGAAATGGTCAAGTGGGCAAGTGTAAGATCCAAGCATTTGTTAGAAACAAAAGGAATCAAATGCACAGATTCAAGGGTTTTGATGATCAAAGTGACACATACCATGATACCCAAACTAATTACCTCATGGAGCAAGAACCATCTTTGACACAGGACCAAGCCGATGGTGATGGATGCTGCTGCTTCTGACAAGATAAAGGTGTTGGAAGAAAAGAAGAGGTGGGCCCTACAGGTCCATGCTAAAGTCAATCCTGCTTTCGATACTCCATGTCTTGAACCTGTGTCCCTCGAGACATGATCTCCTAGTTATCCCTAAAAGTGGGGGATAACAGTGCTGAAGTGTAGATTGAGTGTGATTGATGGAGTATTGTAACTCCTTTTCAATCCCTGCTAGAACCTATGGCTCGTTGTCCTCACTTGAACCTTCCATTTCGGCCTCTGTTTCACCTGTCTGTTTTCTGTGCCTTCCCATATAGATACCACTGAACTTATGCATGTGCTAATCCCCATTGGCTGGGAAGATCAACGCTCTGATACCATTGTAATGTTCCTAAGCCAATGTTTTTCACTTGGAACACTTACTTGATTAATTATTTATTGTTGTGTTACTGTGTTTGCAGGTTTACTTCAGATAGTTGCGCATTAATGGTTCATTCATGGGATATTACACATGGAGATATAGATCTGATAGATATCGTAAAAAAATAACAAGATGAAAACATATAACACCAACATAGAACCAATAGCCTTAGATTTGACCTTTATTTAGAGAGTAGAGTGATCCAGATACAATGGATCTATAGATCTGAGAAAATAAAATAAGAATAATGAAGCTGGAAGAATAGTTGCTCCAAGACTTCACAAAAAACTGCAGATAATAGCCTCCCAAGGCTCCACAGTAACCTGATGAAGAGATGAGATCAATGCTTCTCTTGTGGATGACTGAAGCCGTGTTTGCTGGATGATATGCGCCCTCCTGGCTGGCACCCCAATAATTCAGCCTTCCTCTTCAAGGGCTCCAAACAATACCAAAATCTCTTGAATAGTAGATCAGGGCAAGATAAACCCCCAGATGGAGTTTCAATATGAATCGAGAAGATCTGACCTTCAGATGAGCAGATCAATTTTTTGCAGTGTGCCCTCCTTCCCTCTGAAGTTCAATATTTCAGCCTCCCTCCTCAAGGCCTCCAATAACCCACAAAATATCCAGAACTGTAGATCGGAGCAAAACAAACCCCCTGACCAAGTCTCAAGCAGAATGATGAAGATCTGAACCTCTAGTTGGCTGAATCCATAATCTGTAATGCGCCTCCTTCTCTCCAACTCGTGCCAAGCTCCATTAAATAATACAACAGAGAACTCTCCTCCACAATGGCCCAGATAGGATGCCCTAGGCCCTACGAAGAAAACCCAAAAGCCCTTTTGTCCAAACTCCTTCTCCTTATGAAATATGCTATGTTGTAAAAGTGGTAAAAACCTTCAAATTCTGATGTTGGACTTTCGTCAAACAGTTGGTATGCTTATGAGTTTATGGATGTAGGTAGAAATGTGGAAGGACATCAGACTGTCACTTGGTTTTGTTGGCTGTTATGATGGGCTTCGAATCCCTTATGCCTCCCAATGATGTGCACAATGTCTTATTTTGATTTTTAAGCAAAACCCATAAAGATATAATGAAAAATGTCCATGTATGCAATAGAAAATTGTTTAGAAAATGGTTGCTCTTTATTAAATAATGACTATTACATTCAGATTGAGGTAGGAATACCTCTCAACTAGGATGAGGAAGTTGTTGTAGGAAGTTGACAGTCTCGTATTTTCACTTAGCCATACGCAATTGAACCCAAAACTGACCACACGGTTTTGATGAAGGGAACGACCCACTTTGATTGTTATTCTGCTGTTGTAGAGTGATATGGCAGTGTCTCCCACACTGGAGCCTGCTCCTCATCAATGTACAGCGCAGCTCCTCATCAATGTACAGTGCAGCTAGCCACAAAGATCATCCACAGCAGCGTCCCCTTACCTCCCATGCAGCACACAAAGAAGGGAACCCGTGGTCTTGGTAATCGATGGAGAAAACGGCCAACAACAAGAACCAATCAACATCTACCCTCCTTGATATCTCTCCCACACATTTGGATGAAGAACACGCAACCTCAAGGATAATTCGCCCAGCAGAGATCACAAACAAAGGCTCATGCTCTAGCAAAAGAGACCACGACTTGAATAACTCAGCAATGATGGAAAATTGCCCAGCCACAATGGAGGACGCGTCCCACACAAGGAAACCCTCAATCCTTCCTCACATGCTACAGGAAATGCCTCTCTTCTCCACAATGGGAAATGAAATCAATTTCAGATTAAACACCTTGGATCCAATGCCAGTTATGTGCAAATGAAAAGCCTGGATGGCTTCTCCTGTCTTCAGCTAGGGAGGTATTGTTTCAACCCCGAAACTGAATCTCCTTCCCAAGGGCTTCGAAACCCTCGTCTCAAGCTCGCAAGCTTCTCCAAAACAATTTCTTAAAATTAATCATCAATAATCCTCCCCAATCCTCCATCGTCCTTTTTGTCTTTCACTTTTTCCTTTTTCCTCCATTAAAATATTCTTTTAATTAATAATTGGAGAGAAATACCCTCAAAGAGGGGTTTAATATTAATAAGCTCACTTTTCCTAAGTTTCACTTTATAATTCGAAAGTGACTTTACCAATATCATTTCCCTAGCCTGTCCGTTTAATGGTTTACGGGAAATTGGATAAACCACTACAGTATTCTGATTGCCTAGGGGAAATGGGACATTACACCTTAACCCAGATTGAATGGATCTCCTCCACATGGTGCGCCCCTCTGCTAGAAACCCCCTGAAGTTGTGCCCTATCTCCTTCTATGCTGATGGATAGAACTAAAACCTGTTGTAGAATGGTGTGGCATGAATATTGCACCCCTGGGACCAAGCTTGGATCAAGATAGGTGGAATCCTTCACCACCGAGTTGATCTCTAGGGTTTGTAACCTCAAAACCCTCAAAGAGTCTTTGTGCTCAATAGCCCAAAATGTAAAATCAATAATAATCCAAAATGAGTGAGAAGTGTGCCCTTCCTTTCTTTTATACCGCTGATCTATTTATCTATTGAGTTAGTTAACCCCTAGGGTTAACTCCTAGCTTTTCCACACATGATCTTTTCTTTCCTTTAGTTTACCTTTTCTCCCAAAGTCAACTTAATATTATAACATTGTGCTTAGGTAATTGCTTTGGGTTGTCTTTGTCCCCATGGTGCATGAGACTATAGTCTAGTGGGGACAACTAGACTACTGAGTCTCTCACAACTTCTTCATCAAGAGGTGGGGGACATTATAAGAAAACCCATTTACATTTATTCAAACATGAAGTTAGGTTGTATGAAAGGTTCACTTAGGGTTTTGGTACCTTTCTCATTTTAATTTTCACTTTTCCATAAGTTCATGAGTAAGGGGGGTGCACTTTTCACTAGGGAGACTCACTTTTGGTTGTTGGATTAGCATGGGGGCTTCTTCTAAGTGGATTTTCAATTTTCCAACTTAGGAAAAACATTAGAAATCATTTCCCAACTCTCTCTCATGACTTTATACACTTTTACAATTTTTGGCTTTTTTACCTTAGCCAATTATTTGTTGACTTTTGACTAACTTGGACTCCTCATGGACAATGACTTAGAAAAACTTGTCCAATTGAGCTGAAACTTGGTCCAAGGGTATAGGGGGTCATAAGCCATTTGATTTGAGTACTGACAACCCTATACAAAATCCACAAGGACCAATTTTTTACATTTTACATAAAAAATAATTAAAATTTCCAATTAACAGAAAATTCTAATTATTAAAAAATCCTCTCAAAACTTAACGAAATTATGCAAGACTCTAGGAGATGTCTAGTAAGGTCATCTACAACACTTCTAAACCTTAGTCACCCATTGGGCTTGTTATCTCACAATTTGTACTTTGATAGATAGGAAAGGTAAAAGGGGACAAATTGATGTAACGGGAGACTATCCTATCACTATCACCTCAACAAGATGTCTATTTCTATTTAGGGTGGTAGGCCCAGGGGAGATGTCCTCGGTGACCTGGGGTTTTGAGAAGGCAAAGGATTTAGGCCAAGTAAAGGTTTCCCTCTCACAAGTCACCACCGATCAAAAAGTCCGGCTAAATAGCCAATAAAGGTAATAATAACCAGAAATGTACTTGCCCGGAACTGAAATNTTTTGGGAAAACTCTTCTATTTCTGGTGTTGGACTTTCGTCAAACACTTTGCATGCCTCTGTTTTTAATGGCTGTAGGTGAAATTAAATGGACAGCGGTATTGTCTCTTGTCTGCTGGTTGTTTTATTGATGTGTTTTGACTCCTTATACCTCCCCAATGGAGATTATGATGTATTTTTTGGATATTTAAATAAACCCATAAAATTACTGACAATCATTCACATTTAAATGACAATTCTGCTAAACTCTGGCTGCATTTTATTGAATAATATTATTGCTGTACCCATACAATTAGAAGGAGGTCGAATTACCTCTCTTGGATAAGTAGAAGGTCTGTTACAGAAAGCTGGGCGCCTCCTTTAATACACAGCCATGAAGTAATGCCCACAATCTGCTCCCACAAATTGATAAGGAGGGCGACTCAGGTGTTGATTATTCTGCTGCTTGATTTGGAGATTATGACAGCCTCAAACCCGTGATAAACCTCTCCTCCTGCACGCTACAGCCAGCCAATGGAAAATCAACCAGCAGCTACCACGTATTTACCTCCCACGCAGCACACAAAGAAGGGAACACGCAGTCTTGGTATTCGATGGAGAAAACGGCCAGCAACAAGAAGAACCAATCAACAGCGACCCTTCTTAACACCTCTCCCACGTATTTGAATGAAGAACACACAGACTCAAGGATAATTCGCCCAGCAGCTATCACAAACACAGGCCCACGCTCCAGCAATAATGACCACGACTTGAACAACTCAGATCTGATGTAAAATCGCCCAGCAGCTATCACAAACAAAGGCCCACGCTCCAGCAATAATGAACACGACTTGAATAACTCAGACCTGATGTAAAATCGCCCAGCCACAATGGAGGACGCGTCCCACACAATGAAACCCTCAATCCTTCCTCACGTGCCACAGGAAACGCCTCTCTCCTTCACAACGGAAAATGAAATCAATCTCAGATAAACTCCTTAGATCACAATGCGAGTTGCATGCAAATGAAAAGTCTGAATGGCTTCTCCAATTCCTCGGCTTGGGCAGATAGTTTCACTGCTGAATCCGAGATTCCAAGGCTAGGGCAGATAGTTTCACTGTCGAATCCGAGGTGCCGAATGGGTTTCCAGCTGAAACCCTCGTTTGCTCACTGAGCTCTTCTCCAAAACTCAATTTTTAAAATGAATAGTCGATAATGTCTTTTTCCCCTTCAACCGTCCTTTTATTCTTTCGCTTGTCCTTTTCTTCATTAAAATATTCCTTTAATTATTAATTGGAGAGAAATACCCTCAAAGAGGGGTTTAATAATAATAAAGTCACTTTTCCTAAGTTTTCACTTTATAGTTTGAAAGTAACTTTACCAGTATTGTTTTCCTAGCTCATCCGTCTAATGGTTTACGGGAAACTGTATAAACCATCACGGTCTCCCGACTGCCTAGGAAAAACGGGACATTACAGGAACAAAGCGACATGAAAACTATATTTGCAACGTCACTTGTTGGTTAGTACTTCATATAATAAGGGACTTTCTCAAATAAAGCAATTGACTAATAGATTGACGAAGTAAGCAAAGATGTATCGTAGCAATTATCACAATACGATACTTCACAATAAATGCTTCATTAATGCTTCAAAATGAGCAAGAACGATTTAATCATCAATAGCATAACACCAACATTCATCAGAAGCAAGGACTAGTATGCATTAGCCAATCTTTCAATTTCTTAGAAAATGCTACAAAGTATAACTATAACTCAAGGAATAATAGCAGTAACAAAGTTAGCAGGTCAATCTACACTAGGGTTAGAAGGTGTTAGTAGTTGTTCAAAGGTATTGGATGTTTGAAGGGTGTGATCAAAGCACTCAAGGAAGTAGCCTAAGACCAGTGCATTCATAGGGAAAATGGAGTAAAAAATAGCAGCAAGAGTTAAAGGAACAATATCATAATGGTAGGGTCAAATACAAGAGGAATTTGATGGTGAAGTGTTGGTAAGCCAAGGCTTCAACCATCAACCCTAGGGGAAAACAATTTACTAAGGTGTAGGTAACTGTAGGCCTTAACACGTTTTCCTCTTTATTTAGCGCAATAACAAAGTAAAATCAGCTAGGATGAAGAGCAAATGGTAGGGTGTTGCAATGGCAAGGCCCTAGCAATGTCTCCAACAGAAAAAACGGCTCCTTGGCATAATCTAGTAGGGAATTAAAATAAGGACACCAACATGTGCTTATCTCCTAGGGTTTATTCCAGCAATTTCATTAACAAAATGTAAGTAAAACACTATAACCATTCAAGTAAGGGAAGGATTGCATAAATTCACTTACATTTACCAAGTATTCTTCAAGCGAAACCCTAGTTATAAACCTTCTACCAAGAAAAATGCCAAAGATCACCAAAAAGAAGCCTCCTTCAACAAGTGCGCCACAATTTCAGCCAAAACCCTCATGAGGGCCGCAAATTTCAGACCTCACCAAGTGGTGAGTGAAAGATGATGATAAAAAGAGAGTTTTAGCTCTCTACTTATACAATAGCAAGGACCTTAATTTAATTTTAGGTCACAAAAGGCCGACAAGGCCAAATTTACATAAAAATATTGTTTTTACATTAATTGTCAAAATTAAACCCTAAATCAAGCATAAATGAAGATGTCATGCCCTTTTAGGGTGACGTTAGGCCTCTTTAGGACAACGTTGGCCTCTTGGAGAAAAACGTTTGGCCTCCTTGGGCCTCCAGAACCTGCCACACGTGCCACTTGGCACATAACTGCTTCCCAAAACCTCCACAAGTGTTGGATGATGTCACAGGTGACCTGGGTGACGTCATGGGTCTTCCAAGGCCAACGTCCTGGTGGAAAGGGCACAATCCCTTTGGGTACAGGTATGTTAAGCTGCCTTTGGTGGAACATCCTCCTCTTCTACGATGCAAACCCTCTGATCTGTCTCTACCCCCATCTGGGGTCTCAACATCCATCTAATGGGATTTCAACCCCATGGAGGTCCGAACTAATCATATCCCCATGTGTACCTGTCCATAAGGGTACCTGTCCATCGGGTATGATCTTGCACATCAACAGATATGCCCTCCATGGGCTTATAAGTCACAAGGATCATAGCAATGTGAATCACATCTAATCATTAATTTTATTAAACATGTGCAAAAAAACCCTTTTACCTGGACAAGTGCTCAAAGACATTATACTAATCTACAAGCCAAGTTTGGAGGAAGTGACAGGGCGTTCTATTGGGCTAATGCTCACTGGGTGTGGGGTGTTTCCGGGAGAGATCAAATGTAAGCCATGTGAGTGGGTGAAGTGGATAAGGGATGTATGGGCAAGGGGTGCAATGATAGCAGGGAATTGTATGGCTTACCTGTGGGTGCCTCTGTAGAAGGTGATTTGCACCTGTCATGGATGCAAATGTTTCCAAGCCCATTTATGCCTTTTATCTTTATTTTTATTGCTTTTTCTTCAAGAAGCTAGTTAAGGGACACTACTCTGGCATGGTGACCAGTGGTGGCAATGTTACCGACAAGCATTTCACGAAAATGAGAAGGTTGGCTCATGATGAGACCCCTTTTCTCTTGGCTATGCCACCAAGAGCCACTACCCTGGCTTGGTGACCAGTTTTTGGTAATGTCATACCGCTACATGCCCATGGACCTAATAGGCTGGCTCGTGATGAGACCCTCTATCCTATAACTAGGTCTTGTTTTATCATTTTTTATGGGTCCCTCTGTTTCTTGAAACATTGAGAATGAAGCATCTCAATGTTTCATTCTTTGGCTTCTATCTTTTGCCAACTAATTTTACCCTCTGGGCCTTTAGCCCCTTCTTCCCACAAGGTAAGGTACAACTCTTAAATATTTGGCCAACCCAATGCCTGGACCAGTGTAATGGGATGGATGAGCGGGAGAAATATGGAAAGTGGTAAGTATGGTAGGAGAGAACGATGGCTTCTCATGAATCTCCCCTGTGGAAAATCAAAACCTATGGGCACAAGCTTACTAGGGCATACTGTCATTCCCCCCAGATATGGTCAAGTGGATAGGTATAAGATCCAAGCACCCGTTAGAAACAAAAAGAATTGAATGCACATATTCAAATGTTTTGAGGATCAAAGTGACACATACCATGATACCTGGACTCATTACCTCATGGAGCAAGATCCACTTCTGCTACAGGACCAGGCCGAGGTGATGGATGTTGTTGCTGCTGACAAAGAGGATTCGCTGAAGAAAGAAAAGATGGGCCCTTTAGGGCCATGCTCAAGTCGATCTTTGGCTCTTGGTACTCCATGTCCAGGGCCTGTGGGCCTTGAGACATAATCTCCTTAATTATCCCTAAACTGGGGAATAACATCTGGCTCCAAGTCGGGGATATGTGCTCACCGTAGAGCGCATAAGAGACTCAACATCTCTGGCATAGCCTGTAACCTACTTGATCTCAACATTAAACTATTAGCAATCATTTGGGGTGGTGATATCACCCCCAACTCATATATATGAAAACAAAAGAAAGCATATATACAAGTGTGAAAACAAACTATTCTAGCATGAAATGCAAATGGTATATACAATGAATGCAAATGCCTACTTACCTGTACTTACATTTCGGCTAAATGGTAGGTGTAATCAAATGACCAGTGAAACCATCCTAGCAATGTCTCGCAATACCTGCCTTTGTGCTTCATCATAAACTAAAATAGTGATAATTTAAGCACAAAAATAACATGGGTTAGAGAATGTATTGTATCGTCGGAAACCATAAAGTCTAACTCATGGAGGCGGGTGGGAGGGATAAAATCATGCCGAGTCACTCTCTGAGGAAATTGCTCAATCCACTTCAGGAAGGGATCGTGAAAAGTTAAAGGTTCATAAAACTGACTCATAAAGTCTGAAAGCTGGCTACGTAGGACGTCCTTATAATCTGACACCCTGGAAGGGATTGACAAAGATCTAGAAGATGACTGACAAATTATTAAGGGAAGGTTGAACGGCTTAGATGACAGACTTTTTCTTGAGATATTCAACCTACCCTTGAACTCTAGGGTTTGCCTTAGAGAAAACTCAATACAAAAGACATATTTCCCAACTACACCTTTAATGACACATCAAGGTAAAGTAATCAGAGGTGGATGGAGAAAGATGTCACGAGAATCCTTCTTCAGGCAAACAATGACCTTACTCCTATCAAGACTTGAGCATAACGATGGTTGGTAATCTTCTTCATGGAAAGAATCCAAGTGTTCAGAGGAGTACTCATCAAAATCCTCAAGGTATGACCGAAAATAATTAGGAAAATATGGGACTAGGTCAACCTTAGGTGTTTGGAAAGTATCGGTAATTATATCATCTCCTTGTTGTCACTAGTCAAAGTCAAAAGTAACCTGTCGTGATAACTATGAAGGAAACACTTGGAAATGACTCTCAATGTCGTAAATGGGGTCCATATCATAACTAGCTACATCCCATTTACGTCTTCCAATATGTATGAACTCATCAATATCAACTGTGTCACTATCTATATCATAACATGAAGGATTCAAAACATTAAAGGGCTCATCCATCTCCTCCTCTTTTACCAGATCATAAAGTAGAGAATTATCAAAATTTTGGAGAGGAGGGTTACTTACTGTGTTTGCTTCTTCTTGTCCAGGAGCTTCGAGGACTTGGGTGTCTTCAACATGCATCATTGTTTCATCCTCATGATTTGTTCCTACATCTTCAACTGTACAATAAGAAGGGTCTACCTTGCCCGAGGATTTCTCTTGTCCTTCACTCTCTGAATCATGGTACAAAGTATCATCAAAACCCTGAAAAGGAAAGCGACTAACCTCATCGTCTTCTTCTTGTGTAGGAGGAAAAGGCTCGTGGATGGATTCATCGTAGGGGGCAACGTGCATCGATACTTCATCAATGCTCTTCCCCTTAGCCTTTTGTTGATCTTTTGTTTGTTCCCCCCCTTTTTGGAAATCAATAGTGAAGTTCTCAAGGGAAATGAAACTTTCCATACTAAGAGTGCCTGAGGTAAAGAGGTGTCTTACTTTGGACAAGGAGATATTTTGCTCAATTCTTGCAACCAGGCTATGAGCTTCATTGAGCGTTCTTGGGCCTTTTATAATGAGGGGAAAACCTAGATGCACTAAAAGTGCATGGGTATAGAGATGGACAATGTACTTGTCTTCAAGACAATGGCTTTCGGGAATTTGATAAAGTATGTCCTCAAACCTATCCTGGAAGTCTCTGACAGTATCATTCTCAGTTTGCTTTGTATGCTCGAGTCTTTTTAATAGTATTGGGATGCCTTCTAACTGAATACCCCATCTTTTGAGAAAAGTTTCTTCAAATTGTTCCATAGTTGTGATGCTGGCATCGGGGAGGTTATCATACCATTTCCTAGCATTTCCATGAAGAGTGGCAGAGAAAAGTTTCATTGCCAAATCCTGAGCATCATCACTGATAGGATGGAGTTGAAAGAAAGCCCAAAAATCACCCATGTGATAGTTGTCTCTTTCTCCGTCACTACCAGTGAATCTAGGGAGCCACTTTTCATACTTCGGGGGCATTTGTCGGGGGTATCCCAGGATTTTACTCATGTATAAAGGTTTGAAGTTTCTCAGGTCCCATTGAGAAGTCATAGTTGGCTTTGTCATTAGTGGAGTTGCCAGATAATTTTCTTGGAATTATCAAAGAAATAAGGGAAACATCCCTAGTGGAGTCGCCAGCTAAGATTGTAAGATAAAGATTCTTGAGAAAAGGCTTACTGAAAAAGTGTCGTCTTTGAGGAGAATTGACTCAGTGTTCCCAAGCAATGACACCAAAATGTTATCGCACAATTTGTACTTTGAAAGATAGGAAAGGGAAAAGGGGACAAATTGACGTAATGGGAGACTATCCTATCTGTTGAAATAATGTAACTGCGAAGAACATTCTTATTATTATTGGATTAAATCCCCATTACGGATTAATCATGTCATTATTATTATTATTGTTATTTGATTAATCCCCATTGTGGATTAATCATGTCGGTAATTGTATAAGGACCAAATCCCCTTTTGCGGATTGGTCATCGAACAATTATAAAGGGCAGAATAAGAAGTCAGCCCCAACAGTTATTATGGAAGACCCATAATTAATTAAAGGTGGGTTTACCCACCCAGAGTGAGAGGTCGGCCCTGCCAGTGGTGCCCTTTCA
>JASDQU010229150.1:2295-17190 GCA_032191745.1 Picea mariana | reverse complement strand
AAACCTCATGGTAATTCTATATACCACTTCATGGCAGAACCTGTGAGGGTCCGTTGAAAAAGGCGTAAATGAATAGAGTCATCCATCAAGGAGTTGGATAAGCACCAAAGGTGAAAAGTCATAACATGATTGTTCAAGTCCTCTCCCGGTTTGCCATCGAATTTAGGGATGTCAGATGGTAGTTTGGCCAGTATAGCGGGCCATTAGGGAGAGTGACGGATCAGATCATTTAAAATCCTCGACAGATCCGGGAGGTCCAGGGTAGCTAAGAAAGGTAACTGTCTATTCACATGCGGGTACTGGTGACTTTGGGGAGGGAGTCCCGTCGACAAACCAGTGGGGCCGTAAGCAGTTTGCATATAATGTGAAGATCCGGGCAGATTTGGTAGTGGTTGTGGAGGCAAGTAACTCATAGGGTTGTACCCTTGAATGGGGGCATGGGGTTGAGCATTCGAGCCCCAAATAGGATTAGACATACCTGGATAGGGTTGGCTTGTACTAGGGGGTATGACGGAGCTAGCCGAAAGTTGTTGCCCCCTAGTCGGATGAGGGTTATGTTGTATAAGATGATTCCAATACTGGGCCAAATATGGAGGTATGTTTTGTCCATAGGGTGGGTTCAGTGAGGGTTGCCCTCCAATTGAGGGTTGTGTTCCGATTGGGATTTTTCCTACAAGGG
Source organism: Picea mariana (assembly GCA_032191745.1). Lineage (NCBI taxonomy): Eukaryota > Viridiplantae > Streptophyta > Pinopsida > Pinales > Pinaceae > Picea > Picea mariana. Next base: position 16,511 of record JASDQU010229150.1, on the reverse strand, counting down.
GGGGTTGAGTTGGGCTTCCCTGGTGAAATTGTCCACCAACAGGAATCTGGTAATTTGGTGTGAATGATAGAATGGTGCCACTAGGATCAGTGCCTCTAATAGAGGATGGAAGAGGTCCTCTAAAAGGAGGTGGAGGAAGTGTCGAAATGAAACTGGGAGGAGAGTGCCCAGAAGGAGTGGGACCACCAGGAGTTTCGGATGTAATTTGCATAGGAGCGGGAATAGACGCATTCAATGCACGGTATCTGGGTGGAAGTGTCGAGGTGACTCTGGGCGAAAGCGGTGTGCCAATGGGGGCTTGGTTAGCCACGGTAATCCCGGTGTGATGACTTGTAGTATCTGTGTAATGGACCATTTGTAAAGGGAGAGTCAAGTGTGGTCAGCTCGCAGAGCTTCTGTACCAGGAAAATAATAAGCGGTAGTAAAAGGTACTGCGTCTGGATCAGATGTTTCAAGTAGCTCAAGTGAGACGGTGATATCAATGCCTGCCCCTGAACCAAAGAGATCCCGTCTAAAAACGCTAGTAGTCCAAAAAGGACCTTGACCCTCAGGTCTTGGGAAAGGTCCAGTCAGTGATCCAGAAGATAGAACAACCAAGTCTCCAGAAGAATTCACTCGCATAATACGTCTCTCGGAGTCTGGATGAAGTCGAAAGTCCTCTTGAGAATTGGTAATTCGGAACCATTATAGAGAGTTAGTTCTTTCCACTTGTGGAGTGGTAATGTATTGGACTTCACTCTATTGAGGAGAGCCCTCTGGTGAGTTGGTAGGCAAGGGTTGAGAACCTTCCAGCTTTTCTGGGGGTAAGCCTTGCATTCTACGTGAACAACGTGGAGGGTCAATTGTGATTGAGTTGAAAACTTATGAAGAAAATTCTATGGTCAACTTGGGTAAACAAAAATCATGCGCTAATAAAAATCTAGGAAGGAAAACCAAGAAAACAAGACCTTCTAATTCCGAAGTTACTAGTTGGTGATGAAATCTAACGTCGCAACAACGAGACGAGAAGGGGCTGGGCTAGGGTGGAAAATTTACGTTGATGACCTGCTTAACAGACTTACACCCTGGTGCAAGCTCCCACACATAATCATGGGTATACCCTCCAAGGGGTCCGAATGAGTTTGGCCAACGTCGATTCCAGGTACCGTGAAGACTTGCCCCTTCACAGTCACCTCGTGTAAGACCCTAAGAAGATAGGCCACTAAGGTTACCACCAACAACAATAAAGCCTAGGGGGATAGTCGATAGTCTGATCCACATGCAAGGGCAGGGTATCTAGCCCGAAATCAGCTTGAGAGGCTTCCACTCATCATTGTGGGTATACCTTCAAGTGACCCCCATAATACATGCAATCTCTACACCGATATCAACAAAGCAGGGTGAGTAACTCTGTCAATATCAATGCGACCTCGGTTTTGACCCTTGTGTGAGAAGGGCTTCCTCGGACAAAATGTTGCAAATGGAATTTGACACTCCTTACCACAAGATTCTATTTTGTGTTTTGTGCTTTGGAGAGTGTATCCCTCTGCCTATTCCAAAGCTCTAGCCTAGCTAATGTTGGTGTAATAGAGTCCTGGAAAAGAGTTACTAGTTACATTTTAAAAATTGTGCAATATTATTAAAGGCTGTTGTTACTCAAAGGAGACAGAAATGAGACCGATGTTGTGTGAGACTTTGACCCAACAATGCATAGATAGGAATGAAAGATGCCAATTTTTTGTTCGATGAATCCTATTTACAGGAGGGAAAGAGGAGTTTTTTGGAACAATCTTGAACTACGATATACAATGTTCTTTGAAATGCAATATCAACGAATCATGAACAATGCCAATTCTTTATTCGTTTTATTTCAACAATTGAATGCCAATATTTTCTAAATAAAAAATTTCTTTAAAAAGAAAAATGTTTTTTTAATTTTCAATAGAAACCACACAACAGTGGTGGAACTAAGAAAAACTAGCAACTAATGAAAAGCAATATACAACAAAACCCAAACCAATCTTTCAATGAAGACAAAAATAACAAGTAGACAAGCCTAGTCTTTTCAAATGCACGAGGGCAACAATTTTCCAAGTAATGAGCAATTGAGAAAGATGATTAATCTCAACTTTTAAACCGATCATCGGCTCCCAACCAAACAAGCACTCGGATTTCAGAACCAAATATTATATCCTTGTTAAGAAAAGGTCAAGAGATAACAGTTGAGAAAAAATGAACAAGAAGAGCTTTCGATTTTTGAAGACTAATCATTCACAAAATCTGAAGTCAAGAAACAATCAATCACTGGCAAAATAAGTTCTTTTCAGACACACATACAAATCTGGGCATCTGAGCATACAAAAACCTTAATCCCAAAAATTTTCAAATGAGTTCGCAAGAATGCAGTGGTGTATAGTGTGATAATGAAGCATTCTCGCAGGCTGGTCACAAGAAGAGTGCAAGAGGTTCGCACTAGACTGAAAATCAGGGTGCGAACTCTAGGGGTTCTCGCAGGATACAGAAGGGTTCAGTGCGAGAATGCCTAAAACTAAGCAAAATTTGGAAAAAAGACAAAATTTTTGAAGAACCTCTGGACCTAGAGAGTCTGTCGGGGTCTCCTCAAGACTTAGAGGTTGATAGAAATGAAAAAATGGCAAGTTAAGAGAAAATGGCCAAGGAAAAACACCAAAAACCACTAAAAAATGGGTTGCATCCTCAGAGGAGTCACCAATTTTGTTATTGGACTAATCGGTAGGTGCGGACACTAATAGATCTCCCTAGATCCACCTATATCTAGAACAAAACAGGACAGGACATGACTCTTTCCCTAAGTTGTAATCATTGAATCTTCTAATAGAAAGGAATAAGTGACATACCTTTATATTGCTTCCTTAGGTCTCTGTTGTTCCCGCTTGGCTCCGATGCTCTCGTGAGGTCAATTCCAAGACAACACAAACCAACCAAAGTGATGATAGAAAAATGTATTCAACATCAACTTATGCATATGATCAAGGAATTACACAATAAAGTAAGAGTGACTTTATGGGAAAGGGACATGCTGTTGTATCATATTAATTGAAAGTAGAAGATACAACCTGATCGCCTTAATGTTGCAAGCTTTCTTTCAGTGAACCTTGTTTCCAACACACACACTTCCTCTATATTTGCATGAAGAAGATCCAATTCCTCTTGATAGACCAACTAGAGTCTTCCATCTTCTGTCCAAGCAGGGTTCTTCACACAATTCTTTCACCAATTCTTCATTCAATCTTGCTTAACCTTTTCCATGAGAAACCTTTCAATATATAGGAAAAGGAGATATGGTTACATGGATGAGGATGATCCCATCAAATATGAGAAGTCAATAAAATGACAACCATACGAATGCCAACTCATTTTCTAGAAGATTCCCTTCTAGAACCCTCGAGACCTCTTCTCCTTTCCAAGCTTAAAAAGAGGTTCGCACCCTATGTATGGAGCATACTGCGAGAAGTTCGCACCCTAAGTGAGGGTGGCCTACGAGAATGAGGGATTCTCGCACCCTAGGCCATAGGAAGCCTACGAACTCACTTTAAAAATATGTTTTTTGGAAGGAGGCAGGAGTCACTTTTCTCAGGCAAAAAGTCCTTGTTGGGAGCCTAAATACACCATTGTTAAGACATCACCAGAGTGACCAAAATCATGTGTAACAAAGACTTAGGTTAGTTCCACGTCACCCTAGGTGATGTCATCATGCCACATCATATCTGATGCTTAGGGACTTCGGCGATTTCTTCTCATCGACACTTTTTAAAAAATGTCAAACTATCGATCTGTTCCATGCCACCATAGGTGACATCATTATGTCACATCATATATGATGCTTCGAGACTTTGTCGATTTCTTCTCATCGAAAATTTTTTAAAATTGTCAAACTACCGATTGTTGAACAATCTCCAACGGATTTCCCCGAACACCGAACCACCGAACCACTTTGGGAAATCTAATGGTTCTCCTCCTCCCGAATGATCTATGGTTGAGAGTCACTCCGGGACTTCAGAGCTTCGTGCTTCAGCTCCTTTCTCAACAAAAAATTAAAAAATCAATGAAGTAACAAAGTCCAAAGGACTTTGATGGTTAATTGTCGTGCACCTTCTCCATATCTGACGGTTGTGATGGATCTGTCTTCTTTCGAACAGATCCAACGAACCAAATTTAAACTCTGTGGCCCAATACAACAGTTTTTGTGGTTCAACAAACTGTTATACCTACTGATCTTCTGAACAAATCCAAGGTGTTCCCTCAACACCCCCTGGCACTTTGTAATTATAATTCTCTAAAAAAAATTCTTCAAAAATCACTTATACGACCCAATTTAGGGTCAGTGTCGAAAACTGGGTTCTGATACCAGTTTATAACATACCTAACCACTTAAAAATTGCATGCTCTGATACCAGTTTGTAACATACCCAGCCACCCAGGCTGGGTCATGCCACTTAAAACTTTCATGCTATGATAATAGTTTGTAACGTACCCAACCACCCAGGCTGGGTCATGCCTCTCAAAACTTTCATGCTCTAATACCAGATTGTAACGTACCTATCCATCCCAAGGCCAGGGCATGCTACCAAAAATCTCTACTATGTTCAAACTATGATATATCTATCTATATATATATATATATATATATATATAATGAAAATTTAACAGATATAGACATTCTACTCATACACAGATTCATGCATAAGTGAAAGTAAACACATACATGCAATAAACACAGGAAATTTTGATAAAATTCAGACATGTACTTAAACACATAATGTAAAATTAACATAGAATTGGTACTTATATTTTTTATGAAACTCACCGACTGTGTGCATACCTTCCATGAACCTCCCAGCCTTAGACCATGCTACTCCAAGCTATCATCAGTGGGTCACCCCCAAGCTGGGACTAAACTCCACCGAGGGTAAAGGAAATCCTAGGCTAGGCTAAGACTACGGAAAGATGCACAATGCAACATGAAGGAATTACCTACAAGGAGCCTACTTACGCCCATCACTCACACACTCTCATTCCCCACATGCCTGTCCCACCCCGAGAATATACACCTTCATTGTTCCACAGTCCATCGGTTGCTCCACTTCCCTTCTAGGGCTTCAACAATAGGCCAAATCATGAATTCTCATAGTTCTGTAGCTGTTGTTGGACTCCCTCCAAGATAAATCACTTCCCCAACAATATCTCTCATCTGGAGAGAGTTTCTCACATGCCTGGTAACCTTCTTCTTCAATCCACGATCCTAACAACCTGCCTCTTCAAAACCACAGGCCGGACAACCTGATTCTTTTGTCTAGCTCCTAATTCAAACGGTTAAGAACAACAACAAAATCAGGTAAGGGATATGGTCATGACAACAAGACACACCAGTGCATAAGAAATCATGGACATTTACAACAAAACGGTTAGGGGCGTGATATGGATCAGGTACAGTGCAATCGTGTTGTGCCTCACAAGAAAAACGAGATAACTTCATGGGTTTGCAGGTTTTCAGGGCTTGTAGAGGTCAATAATGGCGGAAATGGTTGCATGAATTCTCAGTCCGTGTGAGTGGGGAGGATGGAAAGAATGATGAGTGAACTCCCACAACAATGGATTTTCCCACATAAATTTGCATGCTCCCAGTTTGACACTTGGCTCTCTTGGGAGATTGTTCCTCTCCACTTGGAGTTCGTTCCTCTCCCCAAAGGAACTTAGGATAACATGGTTTATTTCCCAAGCCTTAGTATTTTAGGAAAATACATTATAATATTCCCTTGGGTTAATCCCTCAATCTTAGCCCCTTTTTCCTAGCCTCTCAGCCCCTTCCCTTTCTCTTACCAGTGGAGCTTAGTCCCCCATAACTCCTTCTTCGTGGTCGATCTACACGCAATGATGTAATTGTATTAATGATGTGAGTATTTACATACACAAAATCAGGGTCCCTGGCCTTCAACATCTAGGCTCTCTTGCCTAATAAACACATAAGCTTCCCAACTTATAAATACTTGGCTCACCAGCCTATAAACATAATTACAATTCAGCAGGGGCTTGACCTTAGGGTATTACATTGATGATGATGTATCGGTATCAATGACAGTTATAATGATAGGTTGTTGATGAAGATGTATCAGTGACAGTTACAGTGACATATTGAGTCTCTCATTTATATTTTTCGGAGGTTTGGTGGCTCACGGGAAGATTGGTGTCTTCAAATAGCAAGTTGGTGCTTGCAAGGGAGTTGTAGCTTCCTTTGAGTTGGTGTTCGTAAAACTAGGGGGTTGGAGCCTCTGTTATTGGATAAATCGGTGAATGCGGACATAAACTAATCTCCCTAGATCTACCTGGATCTAGAACAAAACAAGACATGACATGACGCTTTCCCTAAGTTGCTATCATTGAATTTACTACCAAAGAAGGAACATATGACATACCTTTAGATATTGCTTCCTTATATCTTTGTTGTTCCTCCTTTGCTCCGGTGCTATTGTGAGATCATATCTGCAATGACACAAACCAACCAAAGTGAAAGAAATAATTGTAAATTCAATGAAAACCTAAACATGTGATCAAGGAGTCATGTAATAAAATGCTAACGATTTTATGGGAAAGAAACATGTCACCGTATCATATTAAGTAAAAGTGTCAGATACAACCAAATTGCCTTGATGTCGCAAGTTCCCTTTCGGTGGTCCTTTTTTCCAACACACACATACACTTGCTCCAAATTTGTATGAATATGGTCCACACAAGCTTGATGGACAAATGGAGGCCTCAAGCATTAGTTGTAATAGGATCCTTCACACAGTCTTCAACCTATTATTTCAACAATTCTTTTATCAATATTTATTAACCTTTTCCAGTAGAAACCCATCATTATATAGGAGAAGGTAAAGTGGTTAAAATGATGAGGATGATCCCACCAAATCAAATAAGCCAGTAGGATCACAACCAGATGAATTCCACCTCACATTCTAGAAGATTCTCCTTCTAGAAACTTCGTGAACTTCTTCCTTTCCTTATCTTCAAACACCACCGCACCCTGCCTATATAGCAGCCTGTGGAAACCCCACGAGCCAAGCATAGAGAAGCCTACGAAAATCAAGTATTTCCGCACTGTGTACCACTGTCAGCCTGCGACATCATTCTAAAAACTTTCCTTGTAGGGGAAGAACTCAATCATTTTCCTCATGTAAAAGATTGTTTTGAGAGCCTGAACACATGCTTGCAGAGTCATCATCAATGTGACAAAAATAATGTGTAACAGAATGCCCCCCAAAGTATGAGGCTGGAACTCGTGACAACCAAAATACTTTGTGAAATGCGTATGTGTGTCGGGAACAATGAGCACACCAATCAGGAACCTGCAAACAATCAAGCATCTGCACAATATTATACCATTTCTGAGGTAGGCATTCCCATACTCAAACTACAGATGATGTTAGTCATGGCCACCAATTATACACTATGGTTCCATGTCATCAAGATGATACAAAACCACCAAGAATACACTGTGGATCTATGTGTTAAAAAACTTGAAATCAGGACATAGCCACAAGACATACAAAGTTGATCTATGTGTCAATACAAATCAGAAATACTCCATCGCAACCTGGACCAAGGTGATGAGATCCAGGGTCTTCAACCCCGTCATCCATAAGTATGAGTTAACCATGCAATTACAGGTGCTAAAGTCAAACATGGTAGAAACAACTTGATTACCAGTCATTGATGAAAACCATTAACAAGTGCGAGGAAAATCACCATTGATGTTAATGACTCCCAAGGTACATTAGTACAATCCAGCGAATGTGAATAAAGGAATTGAATTCAAACACTCGAGGGAATCTTCCGATCAGGGGCCAATGATGTGAATCCACTGTCGAAAGCGAAGAAACTTGCCATTGAGGCATGCAAGCTCTAAGGTACTAAAATGATTTCTAAGTCTTGTCCTTGGATGATGAGTTGAAGTCGACAAGAAAAGACTCGTCACAGGAGGGCATTGATGTATCCCCCATCAATGACATGAAATAAGTAACATATTTAGGGTATATTGAACGGAGTTAACCTCAGAGGTTTTTCCGGTGGAAGGAGTAGGAGTTAGAGCATTTTGAACATTAGAAGTAGTGGATTTGGGATTGGTGGTAGAGGCTTGTGTAGATTGAAGTTGAGCATGGAAAGTGCCAGTCACACCATCAACCACATGAGAAGCAGTCGGGGTAGTTGAGGTAGAGGTGGTAGAAGGATGAGGTGCATCAGGGAGCAAATCGTAAAGAGTACCCATTTGTGAATAAATGAGATCAAGGTAGTGAGCGCGACTGATCGTTTGTTCTTCTGTGACCACTCTACCCATGGAAATGTCATGACAGATTTTATTCACGAATGATTTCGTGAACCACTCTGCCAATAACTGATCCGGAAGACCAAGTTTGATCAAACGTCATCTTCTTCTCCACTCATGGATGTGATCGAAGATATGAGTGGCCAAATTCTACTTGAAGGAACTCAAAATATCGATTCTTGTTTCATAACAGATTGGCAACTGGTAGTGTGTAAGGAAAGCCATGGCTAGGTTGCTAAAGTTGGTGAATAAGCCTTATGGTAATTCTATATACCACTTTGCAGCCGAACCCGTAAGAGTTCATTGGAAGATTCGTAACCGAATAGAATCATCCATCAAAGAGTTGGATGAACACCAAAGGTGGAAAGTCATGACATGGTTGTTTGGATCCTCTCCCAATTTACCATCAAATTTTTGAATGTCGAATGGTAGCTTAGACAGTATAAATGGCCAGTGGGGAGAATGTAGGATAGGGTCATTTAATATTCTAGACAAGTTAGGTAGATCCAAAGTGGCTAAAAAGGGTAACTGTCTATTCACATGAGGGTATTGGTGACTTTGGGGAGGGAGTCCCGTCTGTATACCAGTAGGGTCGTAAGCAATCAACATGTGAAGCGAAGGTCTTAGAAGATTTAGACGTGCGTGTGGAGGCATGTAGCCCATATGGTTGTATTGATTAGGGATGTTCCCTTGGAAAGGGACACTAGATTGAATGTTCGAACCCGAAATGGGATTGGAAGAACTGAGATATGACTGGCCCGAACTAGGGGGTACAAAAGAGATAACTTGAGGCTATTTCCCCTCAGATGATTATGGATTTCCCTAGATGAGAAGGTTCCAATACTGGGCTAGTGATCTAGGGATATTCTGTCCATATTGTGGGTTATATCCTCCAAGTGGGAGTTGTCCTCCAAGTGAGGATGGTGTTCCAATTTGGGTTTGACCTCCAAATTGAGTTTTCCCCCCAGGGTTGTATTTCCCCCCAACGGGAATCTGATAACCAGAAGTGAATGACAGAGTAGAGCCTCCAATGGGATTGGAGCCACTTGGGCCGAATCCTCCCAAAAAGGGCAGATAAGACCCTCCGGAGAGGAACTGGAATGGTGTCAGAATGGAACTAGAAGCAACATTATACGCAGGTGAAGTAAAAACTCCAGAAGCTCTGTATGGAACTTGGGTAGGAATAGGGATAGAAGCATTCAAAGTGTTATACCCAAGAGGAAGTGACAGGATGGGTCTAGAAGAAAGTGGTGTGCCAATGGGAGCTTGGCTAGCCACCGTATTCCCAGGGGGAATAATCGTAGTCCGTGGGACTATTGTGGAATGGGCCATCTGAAGAGGAATGGTTGAGCTGGGACCAACTGACTGTGTCTCTGAACCAATGAAGAGATATAAAGTTGTACTATTAAAGTGATCTAAAGATATCGTATAGGTAGCAGACGTCTCGGGTAGTTCATAGACGACAGGTATATCAGAACCTGCCCCTGAGTCGTAAAGGCCCCGTGCAACAGTCGGGGTTCGAAAGATGTCAGTGGTCCAAAAGGGATTCTCGTTTTCAGGGCCGATAAGAGGTCCGGTTGGTATTCCAGAAGTGTCAACAACAAGTTCTCTAGGTGATTTGAGTTGGATAATACGTCTCTCGTATCCAAAAGATATGCACAAAGCATCTAGAGAATCAGAGACAATTCAGAAGCTTTCTAAAGAGTCAGTTATTTCCGCTTGTGAAGGTATGTTGTCTTGGACCTCACTCTATTGAGGAGGTCCCTCTTATGGATTAGGAAGCAAGGGTTGGGAAACTTCTGGATCTTCTGGAGGTAGTCCTTGTATCCTACGTGAACGACATGGAGGCTCAATGTTGGTTGAACCAAATATTTTACGAAAAACATCTATGGCCAACTATGAAAACAAACAACACTCACTAATAGAATCTAGGAATCAAACCAAGCAAACAAAACCTTATTATTCTGAAGTCACTAGTTGGTGATGAAATCCAACATCGTGAAGTCAAGAAAATAAGGGGCTAGGACAGAGCAGGTGGAAAAGTTATGTTGACGACCTGCTTAACAGACTTACACCTTGGTGCAAGATAACACACATAATCGTGGGTATACCCTCCAAGGAGCCCGAATGAGTCTGGCCAACGTCAATTCCAGGTACTGTGAAGAATTTCCCCTCCATATTCACCTCATGTAAGACCCTAGGAAGATAGGAACTAAGGCTACCAAGAACAACAATGATGCTTGGGGAAACAATCGACAGTTCGATCCATGCGCAAAGGCAGTGTATCTAGCCCGAAATAAACTTGAGAGGCTTCCACTCATCATTGTGGGTATACCTTCAAGCGACCCCCATAATATGCACAATCTCTACACCGAGATCAACAAAGTAGGGTGAGTAACTTTGCCAATCTCAATGCGACCTCAGGTTTGACCCTTGTGTGAGAAGGTCTTCCCAGGACAAAATGTTGCCAATGGATTTGAACACTCCCTATCACAATATTCTATTGTGTGTTTTGTGCTTTGGAGAGTGTGTCTCACAGCCTATTCCAAAGCTCTAGCCTAGCTAATGTTGGTGTAAAAGAGTCCTAGAAAATAAAAGTTACTAATTGAGTTTTAGATTTCGCTATGTTTTTAAGAGGCCATTGTTACTCAAAAGGGAGATGAGAATGAAACCAATGTTGTGTAGGACCTTGACCCAATAATATGCAAATAGAAATGAATGATGCAAATTTCCATTCAATGAACTCTATCTACAATAGGGAGAAGGTATTTCTGGAATGATGTAGGCTATGAAATATACTTTCTTTTTCTTAAATGAACACAATTGCAAACAACCATAAACAATGAAGTTCCTCAATATTCTCTTATTTTGAATGCAATAAACTTTCCTATGTATGATTACTCAAAAGATTAAGTGAATTCAAGTTCTTCCTTTCTAATACCAAACCAGGGGTATGACAAAGAAAGGACAAGTAATCGAAGAAAATCTATACCCTCAACAAGCACCCAAATCAAACTTTCAATGAAGATAAAAGTAAAAAATGACAAGAAAGTGTTTCTTCAAATGAAAATGAAAAAATGACTTCCCAATCATAAAGCAACCCATAACATGTAATGAATCCAAAACTTCAAATCCAATCAAAGACTTTTAATCGAATAAGCACTCAGATACAAACTCAGAGATTATACCCTTGTCGATAAAAATAAAAAACAAAAACCGGAAAAAGACTAAAAGAGAGATGTTTGATCTCCAAAACCAATCAACAACAAGTTAAACATTCATAAAAAAGTCAAGGGATGGCATTAAAAGTCCCTCCCAGCTGATTAGAGAAAAACTGGGCATCAACAGAGGCCAAGACCCAACTCAAAAAATTTCACAAGCACCGTCGCAGTCTAATAGCATATCACAGTGCGGAAATCAAGAGTTTCCGCAGGCCAGAAATACATAGGGTGCAAAAATCTCGCATTGAAGAAAACAGCTAGGGCGCAGAAATTTAAGGTTTCCGCAGGCTATGTATAGGGTACAGTGCGGAAGTGTCTGTAAATCAATAAATTTTGAGAAGAGGGTAAAGGATCTAAGTGAACTTTTAAATCCAAAGATCCTGAATGGATCTCCCACAGACTCAGAGACTGATTCCAAGTAAAAAGAATAGGTTAAAATAAAATGGCCAACAAAAAACCAAAATCAAGTCGTATCCCCAGTGGAATCGCCAATTTTGTTATTGGATAAATCGGTGAATGCAGACATAAACTAATCTCCCTAGATCCACCTGGATCTAGAAAAAAACAAGACAGGACATGACGCTTTCCCTAAGTTGCTATCATTGAATTTAATACCAAAGAAGGAATAGATGACATACCTTTAGATATTGCTTCCTTATTTATTTGTTGTTCCTGATTCGCTCCAGTGCTCTTGTGAGATCAGATCTGCAATGACCCAAACCAACCAAAGTGAAAGCAATAATTGTAGATTCAATGAAAACCTAAACATGTGATCAAGGAGTCATGTAATAAAATGCTAATGATTTTATGGGAAAGAAACATGTCACCGTATCATATTAAGTAAAAGTGGAAGATACAACCAAATTGCCTTGATGTCGCAAGTTCCCTTTCGGTGGTCCTTTGTTCCAACACACACATACACTTTCTCCGAATTTGTATGAAGATGGTCCACAAAATCTTGATGGACAAATGGAGGCCTAAGCATAAGTTGTAACAGGATCCTTCACACAATATTCAACCTATTCTTTCAACAATTCTTTTCTCAATCTTTCTTAACCTTTTCCATGAGAAACCCATCATTATATAGCAGAAGGTGAAGTGGTTAAAAGGATGAGGATGATCCCACCAAATCAGAGAAGCTAGTAGGATCACAACCATACGGATGCCACCTCACATTCTAGAAGATTCTCCTTCTAGAAACTTCGTGAACTTCTTCCTTTCCTTAGCTCCAAACATCGTCGCACCCTACCTATATAGAAGCCTGCGGAAACCCTGCGAGCTAGGCATACAGTAGCCTGCGGAAATCAAGGATTTCCGCACTGTGTACCACTGTCAGCCTATGACATCATTCTAAAAACTTTCCTTGTAGGTCAATAACTCAGTCATTTTCCTCATGTAAAAGATTGTTTTGAGAGCCTGAACACATGCTTGCAAATTCATCATCAGTGTGACCAAAATAATGTGTAACAACCTCCTTCCAGTTGGTGTTGGAGAATATAGGGAGTTGGAGATTCCTTCAGGTTGGAGCCTGTAAACTAGGCGTTTGGGTTCTCCATCCATTTGGAGATGGAGAACTTAGGGAATTGTAGCTTCCTTCAGGTTGGAGCCTATAAATAGGGGGATGGTGCCTTTTTCTAGTTGGTGCTAGAGAAGTTTGGAAGTTGTTGGGTTTGATCTTCTTCTTCTTGAGATGAACCAAGTTCTGATCTAAAACAAGTTTCCAATAAAACCCTAAAAAAATTTCGGCCCTCCTGGTAAAATAGAAGGAAACACTGTGCACGGGGTGCACAATGTAGTTTCACCCGAGATAGATTTTATGGGGGACTACAATGCTCAGGTGTTTTCATTCGAGGAATGAGTGGGGATTGTGATTGGGTTCTTTCTTCCTTTTGCATTATCATTGTTAATCATTCAATTACTTCTATTATTTATTCATCTTTAAACCTATGCATGCATGCTGATATAACTACTTTAACCATTCATTCTTAAGCTAATGATAAACATAAAGTAAAGCATTCATTAATAATCACACAACACACAAGGTTTACCGTGGCTCACCCGCTCCCGGGGCTACGTCCATAAAGATCTTGCTTCTCTTCTCTTTTATTTATTCTGCTGCAAAATCTTGTGTTGCACGCATTACATCTTCAATAATACAATCAAAATGAGGGTAAGAACCATTTGTGAGGCTGACTAGATCACACCAAGATCCTCATCTTGTGACCTGACCCTCATAGAATACCTTACTTAACTCTTCTACAAGACTTATTACAATCATCAACAACCCACAAATTCATAATACTCAACTCTCACTATCCTTGACTCACATCTATTTTCCCATTACAAGCTCTCTTCTCTCATTCTCTCCTCTCTCTCTCTCCCTAGACCTCCTTGGCCCTTATTTATACTACTTTATAGGCTTATAGTCGATAAAATATTGTCCACAACCATAAACCTATCATGGTTAAGCTTGTCTTCCTACGTGCCATATTTATTTTCCTCCTGCATGTTTCTTTTCCTTCTTTTTCTACATGCTGCTTTCTTGCCACCTATTGTGCGTGCTCCAAAATTAGGTATTTCCCAAAATAGATCTCTCTCCAAAAATAGGTCTGTGCCCAAAATAGACTTCCTTCTCAAAATAGGTCTGCACCCAAAAA
>JASDQU010229149.1:0-10023 GCA_032191745.1 Picea mariana | reverse complement strand
ACCACCGAAACTAAACTGAAATGAAAGGGTTTTTCCAAACCCTAATGAAAACTTTGGCTCAACGAGCACCTCAATAAGAGATCAAATCATAATTCCAAAATGAAGGTTTACCCCTCTATTTATTCTTTCTCCAAGCCTTCTAGATCTTTCCCTTTTTGACCAAATCAAATCCTTATTTATTTTCCCTCCAATGTTCACTTAAACAAAATTATTTTATTTTTATTTTATGTCACTTTATAATTTGTCATATTTTAATCCATTAATGCTAAATAAATCTCTGTGACTCCCCTTTTCCCACTGACTATAGCCTACGAGAGTCATATAGGCTACCAAGTCATCCTCTATCATGATCAATTGGAAGGAGACATTACAATCCTCCCTTCCCGTGATTGCTTGTCCTCAAGAAACTTCAAATCAAGGTGTTGTAAGATCTTCTCTCCTTCCCAAGTAGCATCCCAGATGGGAAACCCTCTCCATAAAACCAGGTACTCTCGAATGATTCTTCTCCTTAGCCTCCGCTCCCTAACATCAACAATCCTATCGGGAATCAGAACCAACTTATCTTCCTCATCTAGTGAAGGAATATCTGTCGAAGAGGTAACCTGCTATCCCAATGCCTTCTTGAGGCAGGATACATGGAAGATGTTGTGGATCCACCTACCCTGTAGTAGCTCCAACTCATATTCTAACTCCCCAACTCTCCTGATCACTCTGTAGGGTCCACAAAATGAGGCTTATATTTCTCTATGCCACTCTTCTTCAACAATGACTTTCTGTAAGGATGTAGCCTAAGAAATACTAAGTTCCCAATATCATAATTGTTCTCTACCTTGTGCCTATCTGCATATATCTTCTATTGATTTTGAGCAGCCAATAGATTCTTCTTCCAGAATATCAAGATGTCTTGGCTTTCCTGTAACCAAAATTTGGCCTTGGGGTCTCTTCTCTCTCCAAACTACAAATCCACAAATGATGGGGCATCATAGCCATAAAATTTCTTGAATGGGATCATCCTGATGGAAATGTGATGAGTGGTATTGTAGCAATGCTCCCCGAGATGAAACCACTTTATTTATTCCCTCTGCTGCCCTGACACATAGTTCCTCAAGTACCCATCGATCCACTTGTTTACTATCTCAGTCTACCCGTTTTTCTGGGGGTGATAGTTGGTACTATGTGTCAACTCCATCTCGGATAACCTGAACAACTCCTGCCAAAATGCACTAAGAAACATGCTATCTCAGTCACTAACTATGTTCCTAGGAAGACCATGTAGTCTAAAAATCTCCCTGAATAATATGTCTGCTACTTGATATGCATTGTACTCTAAAGGAATGGAAAATAAGTGTACATATTTGGTCAACCTATCCACTAGATACCACGTAGATATAGTACCTACCCTGTACCTTTGACAACCCTGTAATGAAGTCCATGGAAATGTTATCCCACTTCTTCTTTGGAATCGACAATGGTTGAAGAAGTCTTGTTGGATGTGTAAGCTCTGAATTGTTCCCTTGGAAAGTCATGCACTCGCTCACATGTCGAACTACATCCTCCTTGAGACCCTTCCAAGTGAATCTCTCACTCACTTGCATGTAGGTCTTCAAGTACCCTAGATGCCCTGCCAATGGTGTGTCATGTATTTCCCTCAAATTATTATCCTTGAGTGTGGACTCAGGGACAAGATAGATCATGTATTTGTAGTAGATGATGTCATCCACTACCCTGTACATGTCATCGTGAATAATTCCCTCCATTATCTCATAGGAGAAGGTATTCTTGGAGTGTTCCACCAAGAGAGTGGACTTCCCGTATGATGAGATCTTTGTCATCAAGAAGGATGTTGGTTTCCTGGATAGGGTGTCAATGACTATGTTCTTCTTCCCCTATACATACTCAATGTAAAAATCATATGCATGCAGCTAACTCATGCATTTTTGTTGCCTCTCATTTAGGTCTCACTACTCCAAGAAATAACTCAAGTTGTTGTGGTCAATCCTAACCACAAAGCATCCTCCCACCAGGTAATGTATGAACTTGGACAATGCATGCATGATGGCCAACATCTCCTTATCATATATTGGATAGAGATTCTTTGGCTCTCTCATCTTTATTCTCTCGAAAGCTATCGAATGTTGGTTCTTCATCAACACCGCTCCTATCCCCTGACCAGATGTGTCACACTTCAGGAAAAACGTTTGTGTGAAATCTGGGAGTGCTAATACTGGGAAAGTTCTTATCACCCTCTTCATTCTGTCGAATTCTACATGTGCTTCCTCTAACCATCAAAACACACCTTCTTGGTGAGGTATGTCAATGGCGCAACCAATTGTGAAAATCCTTTCACAAAGTGCCTATAATAGCTTCATATCCCAAAGAATCCTCACAGTTTTGTGAGTGATATGGGAATGGGACAATCTAAGATCATCTGTATATTCTCCTAGTGCACCTTTATTCCCTCAACACCAATCATGTACACCAGATAGAGGATCTCTGTCAACCCAAACTCACAATTTTCCTCTTTGGAAAAAATCGAATGCTCCTCCATAATGATGAGAATCTTGTCCACATGCTTCAAATGTTCCTCCCAAGTCCGGTTGTAGATCAGAAGATAGTCAAAGAACACCAGTAAGAACTCCTCAACTTCTTGTTGAAGATATAGTTCATACATGACTGGAATGTATCAGGTGCATTATTCAGCCCAAAGGACATGACTAGAAACTTGTAGTTCCCATAGTGACATATGAAGGCTGAATTATGGATGTCCTCCCCTCTGACCCAAATTTGGTGGTACCCTAATCAAAGATCAATCTTCGATAAGTACACCTCCCCATGCAACTCATCAATCTCGGGTATCAAGTATCGATTCTTGATTGTCTTCTTGTTCAGTGTCCTATAGTTGATGCACATCCTCATCGTGTCATCCTTCTTCTTCACTAGTACCACAGAAGAAGCAAAGGGAATAGAACTAATCCTAATTTATCCCATCTCCAACAACTCTTTTATGTCCTTCTCTATTTCATCCTTGAACTTCTTTGGATGCTTGTATGGTGTGGTGATCACGGGATTTGACCCCTTTTCTATCTCAATGACATTCTCAAATCCCTTGTCAGGTGGTCTCCCTACTAATAATGGTCCAAATACTCTGTCATTATTTCCAAGCAATGTCTGGATGTCTGCATGGTAGTGATGGAGATCCTGTGATGGCTTCTCCATGGTGATCAAGCTCTCAACTGCACAAGCTACGTCTCTGTGTCTAAAAAGGGCCTCCGTGCATTGGTTAGACACGATCCCGAGGGAACCTATCAACATACCTCTTAGGATGAGTCGTTGTCCACATTTGTCCTTGAACTCCATCCTCATGTCCATACAGTTCATGTGGATATCTCCCAATGAGTACAACCACTGAACTCCTAACACCACATGCGTGTCCATCAAATCTATGACATAAAAATCATCAGTCAACGTATAGTTTCTCAATGTTACTTCCAATCCCCTAATACTTTGAGTACATGTCATGTTGTACCCATATGATACTACCACATTGAATCCCTCGGAGTCCTCTGCAGGGATGTGTCTCTTGGTGACTAGTGCAACATAATGAAGTTGTGGGTGGCCCCACCATCAATTAGTGTTGTAACCTTCTGCCCCTACCAAATGCCTCTTATCCTGGAGGTGTAATATTTGGGAACTCCTAAAAGTGTGGCAATGATCACTCCCTTGGTGCTCTCCTGCAATGGCTCCTGCTCTGTAGAATCAAGATGTGATGGCTCACCACTATTCCATCAAATGCCCTCATCATCATCATCATCATCCTCATCGGAAACCACCTCAATGTAATGGAACTTACCCTTGCCCATACATAGATGACTCAATTCCCACAGCTCTATTCAACTGTAGCAAATATTCTTTCTCCTCATATCTCTTTGAGTCTCCTCATCCATCCTTTCCTTCCCTGTCCATGTATTTTGGGGAGGCTTCGTCACCTAACTCTTATGTGGAATTAAATTTTTTGGTCGATGTCTTCTTAGGCACTATGTCTGCCATATCCTGGGTCTTCATGATAACTTCCTATAGTGTGTTTGGCCTGAAATCCTTCACCCAACCTCTTAAGGGCTCAGTTAATCCCTCCGTGAATAGCAGCACTAGTCTCTTCTCAAAAACATCAGTCACCATGACTGCCATCCACTGGAACTCTGTGACATAAGCCTCTCGTGTACCTGTCTACCTCAGTTGTGCCAACTCCCTAATGTGGATCTTAGGATCCTTTCTATAAAACATGTCCATCAGCCTTTAGGTAAAATCCTCATATGATGTGATGTTGGAATGCCCCAATGTTAATAGCCCATGATACTACCACTCATGAGCCTCTCCATCCAAGTGTAGGGTGGAAAACTTGATTTCCTCTACCTTTGTCATCGAGTTAAGATGGAAATAAGGGTCCAACTTATGTACCCATGATCATGTTGTGCACCTATCAAATCCATCAAAAGATGACATAGTCATCTTCCCAAATTTGCGCAGAAAATCAAAATTCTACTAATTTTGGCTCGTCCTATGATTGTTCCTCATCCTGAGGTTGCAGTAGTCATTGTAAGACATGGATTCCTGGGATCCTTCTTCTAGCAACTAATATTCCCTAAAGTAGGAGTTTATTTCGTCAGCCAACCCCTGTTGTTCATGTTCTCCTGTAGGTTGCTCTGCAAGAAATGGTGGTAGTAACGGTCTAGGTACCTTTTTGTTACCTGCCTGGAAGACACTTTGTTTCGGAACATCGGTGTTATTCCATTTGAGAGCCCTACCATCTTTGTGGATGGACTCTACATGGTTCCCATTGGAACCTCCATGGTTTTGATTTACTTGGTTGGCGGTAAAAAACTGTGTCATGAGTTGTGTTAATTTTGGTTTGCCATTGGCTATGGTTTCTAACAACTGTATGGTCCAATATTTAAGATGATCCCCCATAAATCCTTCTACTTCTACCTCTACTAATGACTATGATCTTGGGGTGGGTTGTTTCCCTCGTCCTCTAGTCTTCCTTGGCATTAATGCCTCAAGAAATCATAGACTGGCAAGATCACTAGCTCTTATACCATTGTAATGTCCCCAACTAGGATAGATAGAAATAATATGTTTTTTGTCCAAAGTATTGTTTCTCTTTGTGTAAATTTGTCAACACTTTGTATTAGGGATGCTTATAGAAAATTTTCATATATCTCATAGATAGGAATATTGTCAAACATATTACATGCATCCATTACACAAATAATTGATAAGATAACCATGGCATCTTATTATGGTTTGAAAACCCAAATCACAAAAATAAAAATAAAATTTATTGGTTGTAACAACAACTGCTAAACCCTCCTAAACACACAGATCTACTGGTTTCAAGGCAACTGTAATATCTACTAACAAAGACAAATAAAGAAACCTGGTAATGATGCCAAAAACCTCCTCAAGAGATGATGTGTCCTCCGCTAGAATGTCTAACCTTCACCGATGTGGTATCGATCTACTCCCAAAACACCTACGACAAAAATCTGACCGCCCTCACCTAAGCACCTCTGCAACTTCAAATCGTAGAGTTCCTCACAGGATGAAGTTAGACAACTTGTGGGGACTCGTAGGACACCCTGTGTTCAACCTGCAAGAGTGACTCCAGTCACAGTTTCCTGAAACCCTCAACGTACCTGCAGAATCTATGATCAACCTCCTTCGAAAAGTGTCGCAAATCCCCTATGCAAGCCAATATACCTCCAAAAATCCTTCCAAGATGAATCCAAACACCAAAATGAAACTCAAGTGAAGATCCCAAATGGATCCTCCTCCTTGTCTAGCTAGGGTGGATATTGCACCACTGAAACTAAACTAAAATGGAAGGGTTTTTCCAAACCCTAATGAAAACTTTGGCTCAAAGAGCACATCAACAAGAGATCAAATCATAATTCCAAAGCTAAGGGTTACCCCTCTATTTATTCTTTCTCCAAGCCTTATAGATCTTTCCCTTTTTGACCAAATCAAATCCTTCCTTATTTTCCCTTCAATTTTCACTTAAACAAAATTATTTTATTTTTATTTAATGTCACATTAGAATTTTTCATCTTTTAACCCATTGACACAAAATAAATCTCTGTGACTCCTCTTTTCCCACTGACTATAGCCTACGAGATTCATATAGGCTACTAAGTCATCCTCCGTCATGATCAATTGAAAGGGAACATTACATGCTTCCTCAAACAATTATGTTTTCCAATGAATGAGTTATTTCCTGCTGTATCACATATATATGAATGGTCATCACCCCCCTTTTATGGCTATCAGTAGATACAAATTATAGTCCAACATGTGTATATGTGATGTCTATGTTGATCGTAGTTATAAGAATATTATACAATATTCATGGTCAAGGTTATTGGGAGAAGAGTGTCAATGATAGCCCACTTGTTTCTGGTTCATGTGACAAAAACTCTAATGGAGATCCCTCTCAAGATAAAAATGACAGAAAATCATAGAGATCCACTAATTCTTGTGTGAATGGCACCAATGTTGGAAATGATTGTCTTGACATACATCTGATGGAAAAAGCAACATGAGAGATTCATGTCAGTTCATTTAGGAACATAACAAATTTCCAATATCATGAACGAGATGCAACAACAATGTTGCATAATCTTAAATCTGGGGACTGAGATGATTCTCATTGATTTTTAAGGTGTTTTAAATAAAACCCCCTTGTTTCATTTATGGATAAGTTTGGGACAAAGAACCATCTCAACCAATGTTTTAGTCACCTTTTCAATTAAAAAAAAATGAAAACATTAAACTTATTATATCCTCCTTTACAATTCCCCGCCCAAAAAAAAAAAGTTAGAATACATTGATTATGCCTCCATTTTTAGCATGACAATTGACACAGGGAGCAACTCCCTTTAATATTTTCCTTGTTTCATAAAGTGATTAATATTCCATATAAAGACACAAGTCTTTTATGACCATGTGGAGTAAATAATGAGGAATAAATAATTACCTTTTCTTTCCGAGCGTTGAATCCTTCATGTGGGCCGCTAAATTTCAAAAAGGGTGGGATCCTCCCCTGTCAAAATAGGGAAAAGTGGTCGATCTTGTACATTGAAAAACAATGAACTGAGAGCAGTGAGTGGGATCTAATGGATGGGAACAAACCTCAAAGAGGAAAAGGGCATCAAGCTGAAATATACGTGGCATTGTGGCATTTATTGCTTGGAGACCGTTGAGGAGGGTTGTGTGCAGATCTAATTAAATGTGAATGGGCAGATCATTGAGGAGGCGAATACATATATCTTTCCAAGTGTGCTTGAGCTCATGGTAGTTCTTCACACTCTAACGTATGTGTGATTTCTTGATGTAGAAAAAGCAGTTCTGATCTTAGATCTCCTTTAGATCATCTACCCTTTCCCCATAAACATGGGAACGACTTGCAATAACAAATTTCCATAAACATGGGAAAGACTTGCAATAAAAAACTTGAAGTGGATTGAAAGACTATTATTAGTTCTCCAGTAATTAGATGCCAATGCACTAATTAGATACATAAGAAATTATATCTACATATCAATAACAACAAAGAGTGTTTTCCATACAAAGAGTGTTTGCTATGGCACTAGAGTCAATTGAATGGAAAACCTTCACATGCCATGCTTCATGATCATGTTTTGTTTAGTTTTGAAATTCCTATGATTTATAAAAGTTGATTTTTTGGGGGGTAGTGTATCATTACTCTATTTTTTTAATTTCTTATGTCCATGACACATTTCTACCTTATTCCACCACTGATCAAAATTATAGAAAACACCATATGTTGTAGGTCCATATATTCTACAATGATAAATGGTGAATGGTTTCCCCTACTTCATTTGCATGTGCACTTAAGGTCGTGAGGATGTCTATATCTCTCAATCTCTCAAATCCCAGGCTCCAGAAGATGTCACATTAGATGTACAATGATTTAGATGCATTTGGAGAAGGAGAGAAATGGTAGGAGGTTGTCTTCCAACTATAATTGGCATTTACTAGAGGTATAAATCGAGTTGTTGAGATCTTTTTTAGCTATGATTTATGAAGCCTATAGCCATTCTCTTCTTCTTTCCAAGGTATTTCAAATTTGGTTGGATCTTAGTGTTGGTAGATTCAATTACAGGAGACTTGTTATTGTGCTAAATTGCATATATGAATCATGCAAGATGGGGTTTGAGAAAAAATGGCTCCCACTAACAAAAAGGTTATACACAAGCATGGTTTTGCATATAAGATCAATCAACAAATCTAGCTACAACGACCACACTTATGGCCTCAAACTAGAGACTTTGTGCATATTTAGGCACTGGTATTTTAGAAAACCTATTCCATATACAACATGTTAGAACCAGAAGTCACCCCTGGATTGCGGCAGAGGTAAGCCTGATACCCATCAGAATTTTATGTCACGGGTTGGTTATAAGAGGGTCAAATGGGCACAGTCTCGAGATAATATCGTCTTAACACAGAAAAACTGGACCGGAAAGAACAAGTGAGGTCTTGGTCTAACTTCAGTCAATAAGTTGGGTATAGTGGTGAGTAGGGGGAAGAACTTGAGGAGAGTGAAAATATTTGCTAGGTGTTAGGACTCAGAAATGTCACATTTATATCCTCTTTTCCCTTCACCATTCCTTACATTTCATGGTCCTAATAAACCTTTTATCATACCATTTCCATAATTATATTTGGGTTTCACCTTATTATTTTCCATTTTATTCATTTTAGTATTATAAGTGAATTCGTGATTAAATATTATAAATTAACATATTTTCATTATATCTCAACGTTGGATGAGTTTTATGATGTGTACAGGTATATTTGAAGATTTCAACAAAGTCAAATATTACCACCTAGCCTCAAATTCGAATTTCATCTTCAAGCTTTGAAGATTCGAAGAATATTTGGGACAGTGATTCAAGCATATTCAAAGGAGAAGATCATGGAGATTTTGATGGCATATCTTATCCAAGATTTGTGAGAGATGTGTGGAGGATTTGAAGGGATCATATCTTGTAATAATAGGAAAGTGGTTGAGAGAATAGTAGATTTGTAATTATGAGACTCTTATCGTATCTTCAAGACTCTCATGTATAAAAGAGAGTGTTCTCTATTTATTTGGGGGGGAGAGATGAGAGATTAGACTTAGATTAGTTTGAAGTCTTAGAAGGGGATTCTTAGCTTTGATTCTTTCATTGTTATTCTTTCATGCTTTGTCATTTTATTCTTGTAATATAACTTGAGTTTGATTTATTGTGTGAGCTCACATATGTCAATTGTCGTTCATCTCTTCACATGTTGTATTGCTTTCCTAGATTAATTTCATGCTTTCCTAGTTAGTCTTTCAATGCTTTCCTAGATTAATTTCATTTTAGAAATTTAGATTAGATTACTTCTACATCAGTCCTGCATATATAGTGTGTGTGCTTCGTAAGCCTACGAACCTCGGATTGACAAATTAAATAGTTGAGCAAGTACTACAACAGAATTAAATGACAATATTTTCACCCGACATTTTGGCGCCGTTGTCGGGGAAGCACGATGGATTGAAGTTAAGTTTGAATTTTCATGCAAGAATGATTATTCATGCTCCTAACTCTAAGGTGACATATGGGTAAGGGCATGTAGGGAGTGTTCCAATTCCTGCAAGCGTAAGTGTAGATTTCAATTCCTGCAAGTGTGTCTACATGTGTTGGTAAGGGGTCATAGCAGCTACTTGAGTGGAGACTCCTCATGTTCTCCCTGCCAACGTATTCCTAAATCTGAGGTAAGACATTGGCCTCGGTTGGGACAGAGCATGCCGAGTGTGACTTTCAATTTCTGCAATTTCAATTTTTGCAACTGTGAAGAGGTTTTCATGTGTTTCAACAAGTGTGATTTTCAATTTTTTTTATTTTGATTTGGGTGTTGTAAGAACCCCTTTTGCAATATGATTTAACTATGAGTGTCAGCTTGGAACATCTCGCTCAG
>JASDQU010229148.1:3923-17298 GCA_032191745.1 Picea mariana | reverse complement strand
GAGGGTTTTGTGCATCTTTTTCTTTGCTGCTAGATGCCACAGCCTTAGAAAAAGTTTTTTTTTTAGTGGACTGGTCATAAGTGTCAAGTTTTTCCCTCTTTATATTTTGACCTTAGGTTGTATTTATTTGAATGGTCATTGGTTTTTTCCCCTTTACTCAATTCATTCAATTGGCTATCCACGAGAGAATCCTCATATGAAAATTAGGTTGAATGGGGGGATGGAGAGGTGTCACCAAGACAATGGATTTCTGGATCAGTTTCTTCATCCTCTCTCTCTTCATCAACAACAAGGTTATTTTGGAGAGGGGCTTCGAATTTTTTATCATCCCTATCCCTATTTCTTTGATCTCTTTGGAGGACCTGAGGGGAATTATTTGGTCTTCTAAAATTTCCTCTATTATCAACATTTTGTGTGTTCCTATAATTTTGTTTTCCTTCAAGTTTTAACTTCTCCATTTTAGCAGAAAGTGATTTTACCAATATTGTTAGTTCATCAACTTGAGGGTGGACAATAGGGGAATCATAGATTGAAGCTTCAACCCTACCTTTTTCTTATGTCTCTATCATATTTTCCCCTAAGCTTATCAGCTACCAATATATTAGATTATACCTCCAAGGATACATCTTGCATGTGAGCTAGAGAGGTAGATCTTCTTTCTCTCAACATGAGGAAAAACTCAGGGTTAAAAGCATTGGTATAGGTAATCTTGGCAGAGGTTTTTGTAGGATTTATTTCAGTGGGAATTTTATTGTACATTTTATTAAATCTCTTTGAGAAGTCTGAAACAAATTCCCCCTCTTTCCTCTTAAGTGACCCAAATTATGTAATGTAATAAAGGAAATCCTTTTTATCCCCCCAATTCCTCAAAAAAGCATCATACAAAGCCTCAATTCCAACAATAGATCCAGGAGTCAAAACCCTAAACCATTTTCTAGCCTCACCATCAAGGCTCTGTACAAATACCCTCATTCATACATCTGCATTCTCAATATTAAGAGTATTTGCATAACTATAAAACGTTGCAAGGTGTTCCTCTGCAGTTATGTCTTCCTCCCCTGTGAACTTGGGCATGCACTTAAGGTAGTATCCAACTGGGAGAGAATTCATGGGATGAGGTAACACAAGAGTGGCATATCTATCATCCACTATGGAATCCATCCTATTTATAGGAAGGTTAGCACTTTCCATTGGATTGTGAAATTTAGGGAAACAAGGGCGAGATGGAGTCTTGACAGGTACAACTGCAACTTTGATTTTAGGAGAAAGAGGGAGGTTGGATGGAGAGATTTCAATTTTCATAGGAAGAGGATGAGTCTTGGAAGAATATGGTATAGGGTCCAAGGGAAAATAGGTTTCCTCCTCTTTAGTCACAAAAAAATTGATAGGAGGAGGAGTAGGAAAACCCAAGGTAGAAAAATCTTCTAAGCTTTCAAGTCTAAAACAACTTACAATATCAGGAGAGGCAAGGGTTTCAAAACTTTCTTATTTAAAATATGGACTAAAAGAAGAGTATTCAACGGGAAAATTTTCAAAATCAAAATTTCTATAAACTTCCACAAAGGGTAGAAGAGGAGAACTGGATATATCTACTGAAGTATTAAAGGTAGAATCATGAAAATGACCAGAAGTACCTGGTACATTAGCTGAAAATCCTTCTTGAGAAGCTTTTCCTTTCTTGATAATCTTCTTTGGGTCAGCTTCAAGTGTTTCCAAAGATATATGTAGAGTAGACCTCGTGTGTTTTCCTTTGGGAGCCACAACTGAAATAATGGAGTTTCCAGGTGCAAGCTGCAATCTTCAATGTATTGATTTCTAATGCACCTTAAAAATCGGTATTTCTTTGTCGTTCAATCCCAGGAAAATGTATTCAATTCATTCCCCGACAACGACGCCAATAATGTTAGCACTAAGAGTCACCCTCATATTACAAGAGTATAATCCCAACACACATCAAGTAGGTTTGTAAATGTAGATTAAAGATAGAAGGTCAAATGGACAAAACCCAACATAACAATGTTTCAAGACAGAAAATCTAGGCTAGTATGTATAAGCAAATGAGGTTTTGGTTAACTTCAGTCAATGGTTTAAGGATAAATGTGAGTATATGGAACAATTGGTGAGGAATATGAATAGGTATGCTATAAGCATCAAGCCTTCTAGCAGCTAGGTGAAGAAAAACTTAGTCACAAGAACTTCTTGAACTAAACTTATAACACTGAAAACATTTACAACAACATCATAATCAATCATCCATTATAAAACAACTATAACATGTCATAAGGATCATCCAACAATGAGAATTCATAGTAAGAAGAAGCAAGATAATGAAAAGAGGATGACTTCTATTAATCAAAATATCTCAGATCTCATACATAAACCAGAGTATGGCTCTGTTTAGTCAAAATATTACAAAATAGGGAGCTCTGCTCAACCATTCGAACCTCAACATAACCTTCTTCTGATGTATTTATAGTATAAACAGTAAAACAACAACTTGAGATGTGATTTGTCCTTTCTAGCCTAGGATTCTCCACAAAAAGATACTAATCTAACATCTGTACAAGTGAAACTAATGGACTGCTAGAAACATGGAGCATGTTGGAAGCCACTCTAACAAGATATAAATGGCATGATTTGTTGTTGCTAGGGCACATCTCCATCAGTGCCATGTGTCCTCCAAGCCTTTGTGTTGAGCTCCATCTACCATCTGGTGATCCTTGGTTCCCTCCAAATCATCAAATCTAAGAAGAGGCAACAAATTCAAAACTTCTGATTGTAACAACCAGTTCGTAGCATCTTTTCGTAGTGCAATTGATAGCAAATTCCATAGCGCCCTCCTATGTAAAATTGTTCTGTAGAATATTCTATAGCGCTATCAGTAGCAGATTTTGTAGTGACCACCTGTAAACCTGTTCTGCAACAATTTTTCATAGGAAACTGCCACTTTATGTCTGGCTAGGTTATTCTGCAGTGCTTTCAGTAGTGAATCTGCAGAACAGTTTGTGTGGATGATTCCATAGCACCAAGCGCTACGAAATGATCTGTGTTTTTTTGTTTCATTCAATGAACCTCAAAAATATAAAAAAAAACTTAGCAGAAGGATAATGAGCCTGTATATGCCTTCAGCAGGTGAAGTTATAATACTTCCCTCAATACTTCAAGCTGTAAAAGTTGATCATCATCAAAAATGGGTATGTCATCCTTTCCATTTCATCTTCTCAACCTGACACTTCTCCTTGTTGCAGGAGCACTTCCCTTTGTTGCAGGGGAATTTCTCTCTATTACAGCTTGGGCTAGAACATTTATATTACTCTGGGATACATCATCCTTGAAGGGCTGCAATTCTTCTTTAATTTTCTGTTTTAGGAATGTATGCTTCTATTTTTCCTGTACAAAGTATGAAGTTGCCTATGGAGGGGCAATAATCTTCTTGCTGTAAACTTAGCCAGATCAAGGGTCTCATTGTACATGTCCATGATTTCTTTCATATTCCTCCTCTCAGTCAATCTTTCTTCCTTCAAATGGGAAACTTCCTTTCTAGCATCCCTGAGTTGTCTGATCAATCTCTTGAAGGTGGGATTATCCAGGGGAGTGTTGATGTTTATGACTTCAACATGCTTCTTAGTAGTTTCACCCTTACCTTTTTCTTTCTTCTGAACAAAATATGTGTTCATGACCTCAATATGCTTCCCAACAGTGTCACCTTTAACCCTATCTTTCTTTGGGAGAAAAGCTTTTGGTTATGACTTATGTTTCAGCATCTTCCTTATGGGGTGATGATCTAGTGAAAGGCCTCCTAACTCTTGTCTTAGTTGTTGAAGTAGGTGAAGGAAAATGCAATTTTTTCCCCTTTTTGGCTGTGGTTTTGGCTGATGAGGGAAATTCCTCTAGTTCAGGTGTAGGTTGAGGTGAAAGTTCCCTTTTTGGGGAGCGATGGACTTCCCTCTCTTCTTCTTCAACTTCCTTAGGAATTTATTTGTCTTGGGAAATATGTTTTCTCTTTCTCTTTTTGCTTGTTTATGATTAGGAAACACTACTAGATGGAAAAGGGCTCTGCACCCTAGATTTAGGTGTAGAGGCTTCATCTAGCTACATATTAGTAGAGACAATGAATTGTTTGTTGGAAGAATGGTTGTTGTCATTGATTTCAACCCTAGTCATTGGTTTTGGACTGCAAGGTTGATGAAAGGTATTTGTACATGAAGGACAATGCACATGAAGATACAACACCCATGGATGGATAGCATACATCATGATGTTTCCAGTGGTATGTGGCACATCACGTGGATCGTCATGGTTGAGGAGAAATGAATTTTTGAAGATGAAAAAGTGAGTTGAAGAAGGAAGTACATGTAGGCCCTGAAGATAATTAAAGAAAAGAATTACAAAATAAGAAAGTGTCAAGTCGTCCCTAATGTTAAAAGGAAGTGACATAAATGGTATAAATACATATCATTATACATTCATTTTATACACAAGTTGAATTTAAGAGGAAATCATAAGTAAAGAAGGATGGATTTCAAGGGAGGATGAAGTCTTTTGGTGATGTGTTCTAAGGTATGTTATTCTCGGGTCATCTTACCATTTTCACTATAACGATTTTTCTAGAACGATTTAGATGGTGAGACTTCTATGGTATTGAGAAGACATATCAAGGTACTAGTGGTAAAAGTTTTATCTCTTTATTCACTATAATTATGGAGATACACTCTGTGGAAGATAGGGTTTTTGAACAGTCCTGAAGCTAGTCAATAAACAGGTGTTCCGAGTCAAACAATCATAAATTATTCATAGAGAATCCAAATGAAGTGGGAAATATTTCATTGGAAATAGTACGTACTGTAGTTTCTTGTGTGAGAGTTTCATAATCAGATGTTAAATATTGAGCGTGGGGCATTCTGTACAAGTTCTCTCTCCTAAATAAACCATAATTGAATAAAGTCTACCATTCTTTCTATAACTTATTTTTGGGGAGGATTCAAGGAGTGAAACTTGGAGGAGTTTCAAAGAATGCATTGTGTAATATTATATACAGGATCAGATTATTCCAAGAATTGAAGAATTACAGAAGTTGAAGAAGTCTCAGGAAGCATTATCAGG
Source organism: Picea mariana (assembly GCA_032191745.1). Lineage (NCBI taxonomy): Eukaryota > Viridiplantae > Streptophyta > Pinopsida > Pinales > Pinaceae > Picea > Picea mariana. The sequence continues at coordinate 12,195 of JASDQU010229148.1, read as the reverse complement.
ATCTATGTGATGGTTGGTTGATGGTGATGATTTAATGTAAAGTTTTATTATCTCTAATATATTCTTGGGTGGAAGGAAGGGGCAAGGATGGAGAGGTCAACTGTCTATTGATATTGGAGGATTGTATCTTCCTCTTGGAGGTTTATCCCTCCCTTTATATTTGGAAGTTGTAGCTACCTTTGGAATTCATTACTTCCCTTGACCAATAACTATTGATTATTTCTCATATATTGTGCATAGTGTATTATGGTGTATTGATTTAACCCTTATACTATTGTCCATTGCTCATTGGATATAATTGAATGGTTTAAGTATAAGTGTTTTTTTTTTTTTTTTAATTCTACTTGATACTGATTCACCCCCGTCTCAGTATCAACATTGTTCCCAAGTGAGGTTTATTTTCTTCAATTCTTCCATTACAAGCATTCTGATCAACCCCGAGTGGAAAACACTAGTGCCCACAACCTTGGACTTGGCTTGGACCCAATCAACCATTTGCCCCATAATTTTAAAAAGATATAAATGGATATTCATCAAATCATTTCCTATGAAGTGCATCAAAAGACTAATGCGATACTGGTATATCACGTTGAATCTTCCCTCACAAGTAAAATATATCTAGATAAATTTCAACATTTCGTCAAAACCCTCAACCAAGTGGCTCCTAGGCACTCCCTTGGAAAAATTATCTTTATGATGATTTGGCTTGAGGAAATATTTAGAAAAGGTTGCATTGAGAGTCATAGATTTGAACCACCCTTCACCAGTGTTGGGTATCTCAGTGGTTGTTGCAATAGTGTCCTCATATACCTCTAACTCAAGGGTTCCTACCTTGGTCTTAGTGTCATCAAAGTTTAAAGAAATTGCTTGGCTACTTCAAGGTGCCCCCTTTGCATGTTTTGACAGAAAGATAGGAAACCAAGCCTTTGGAATACCTCCCTGATCAAAGGTTAAAAATAAAATATGTGCATTTCATAAGGATTAGTCTTGACTACACTCCCACCCTTGTGAGATTTCTTCTATTGAGGTGTATCCATGGATAGAAGCAGTAGATAAAAAACTGTAATGTTATGAGAGGTATAGGAAACCAAACAAAGACAAAAGTCTTTAAGTTTTTGAAAGGTGGTCCTTATTTGGTCTTTCATGGATTTCCTCCAATTGATTTCTGAAATAATAAGAGAATGGTTTGATGGATTAAAATGGTGGAAAACACTCCTCTGAGAAATGATATGCAAGGAGGCTGCACTGTTAGAGTTTTAGGCTGACATCAAGCCACCATACAGGGTCATCATCATTCTAAGTCAAAGGCTCTTAAAATTTCACTGCAAATATACTTTGAGATAAAACTATAGGATGACACCGTGAAGGAAAAGATCCAACTTTGGATATGCGAGCATAAATGATGACACTGCGTTGACACATAATTTGCAGCATTGGAACAGGGTATTCACAGCACAATTTGGTCAGCAAGATCCAGGGGATAACTAGGCACAACAACTCTGATAGAAAATCATTCAATTCAGTGGAGGAAGATGACATTATGCAAATGGATAATACATTTGTGACAACAAAGGTAAAGGGGATGGTAGGTGGAATAAACCCTAGTTGGCAGCACCAGGTGCTACAAAAAGATAAACAAAACCTTAAGTGATATTTAATAGAGCTCGGATGGCTCAAGAAGTACCTGGACACTGGAGTTTGACAAATGATGATATTTTGAAAGAATGAAGTTGTCTGCAACCACCTCAATCTCCAATTCACCCTGGTTAGTTGTACTATAGCATAATCCACAAAGTTGCCTGGTCTAGTAGTTTATGCATCACCGAGTTAGGAGCATGATTTTAAAATTTTGATAAACAGTTAGAACTCATTAATGACCAAATCATGATTATTTCTTTTGAAGACAAGGGTGCTAAAACAATGAAAAGGTATGACATCAAATTCATAATCACAAATGATGGTAAAGAGGGAGTGTGTACAAAATATGCGCTATGAAAACAACTAGTGAGTTGGCAGCGTACTTGAAAAGGCTTGATTTGACTCCCTAATGGGTAAGGCACAGAGTGGAGAGGTTCAAGCATATGAATGGATGGAGTGACCTGTCAGGTTTGTGGTGTCAAGGGGCTGATAATGCTAGTTGTCAAATCAAGTGATAAGTCAAGGGTGTAAACAATAAAATGAACCAAGGGTATAAACCATAGGTGTGGGTCTAATATGTGAGCCAAGTTCCAACCTTCATTTATTTAAGTCATCCTAAGAAAACCATAAGGAGAAAATAAAAAATAAAAACTTAAAAAGACTAATGGATAAAAATTAAAACCTAAAGATAAATTTGACCCATGACAACTTCATGTGATAACATATTGGATGCACAAATTTATACACACACTGGACACAATTTCAAAGAATTGGTATTTAGAACTGGAAATGTGTAGAGAAAAAATCAAATGGGACGATTTGGTTCAAAGATTTAAGTTAACCTTTACATTTGAAAATGAATCCCCATTAATGGATGCAGTGATACAAGCTATTAGAACCAAAATATTTTCAAAATAAGGACATATGGAGGTGGTACAGTCTACAATGCGCATAGAGATTCGATGACTATCCATGAGTTATTGGAGTGCTACAATGTGGATAAGGAAGAATAGGATGAAGAAGATCCAAGGAATGTACAAGTACCTGAAACAAAAGGAGAATGAGAAATTAAAGGGCCAAATATTGAGTCCACTGTATACACACATCCTATAAATACATGAAAGGTAAACATTGGGACGACAAAGAATCCCAAGTTTATGTAGATAGGAGATTATTGGAGTGATGAGACAGTAGAGAAAATTGCATACTTTCTGTGAGAATATCATGACCTATTCCCAACAACATTTTTTAGGGATGAAGGGGAGAGAAGAAGACTTAGGTGAGATGAATATTCCATTTAAACCTGGTGCTAATCCAATGAGACAAAGACCTTACAGGTTAAATCCAATGTACAAAAAGAAGGTGAAAGCTAAAATAGACAAGATGTTGAACGCAATAATCATTGAACTCGTGGAAGAGTCAGAATGGATCATTCCAATGGTGGTGCAAGACAAGAAGACAAGAGGAATCAATATTTGTGTGTATCTGAGGAAGTTGAATGATGAATATTTACATGATCCATTTCCAACACCATTCACATATGAGGTACTAGAGAACATAGGAGGTCAAGAGACATACTCATTTAAAAATGGATTCTCGGGGTACCATCTGATAAAAATTGTGCTAGAATACCAATACAAGACCATGTTCGTGATAGAGTGGGGAAGTTATCAGTATACAATAATGCCTATTGGATTGAATAATTCCCCTTCATTGTTTTCTAGAGTTGTGGTAGCAACATTCAAAGAATTTATCCATAAGTTTCTGGAGGTCTACTTAGACGATTGGACTGTGTTCATTCTACTGAAATATCACATAGAAACACTTAGGATGATGTTGTATAGGTGTAGACAGTGTCATATTTCACTGAACCTACAAAAGTGTGTTTTTTTCACACCATTTGGAATCTTGTTGGGCCATGTAGTTTGGAAGCAGGGATTACTAGTCGATCCAACCAAGATTGTGATAATTATGGATTTAGAACCACCTACATCAGCCAAACAAATGAGGGAAACTATGGGTCACAAAAGATATTACAGGAATTTTTTCAAGGGATATGCATAGATTAAAAAACCTATGGAAAATATGTTGAAGAAGGAGGATAAGTTCGAGTGGAATGAAGAATGTCATAAGGGGTTGGATACACTAAATAATAAACTAGTGACATCGTTGATTTTGATCTTTCTATATTGGAATCAGGAGTTCCATGTTCATGTAGACACATCGTCCATAACATTGGGAACAATACTATCTCAACCAGGGGAGAGAGACATATATCACCCAATTGCATTTTCAAGTAGAAAGTTGTCAATAGGAAAGAAGAATTACACCACTACAGAAAGAGAAGGATTTTCAATGGTGTATGCACTAGAGAAATTCAAGCATTATTTATTGGGATCTCACTTTAATATGGACACATACCATTATGCACTAAGGTACTTAGTGAACAAGCCAGTGTTGGGGGGGATAATATGTAGATGGCTACTGTTATTTCAGGAATAAGATTTTGAGGTTGTGGTGAAACTAGGAAATATGAATGTAGGACCAAATAATCTCTTGCATATATTATTAAGAGAAGATGCAGGAAATTTGGATAACAGTTTCCCAGATGCACAATTGTTTGCAATTAAAATGGTTGATGATTAATTCTCAGGCATCATATAGTTTCTAAGTACCAGAATGGATACATCAGAAATGACAGTCGCACAGAAGAAAAAATTGTTAGTAATAGCAACAGACTATCAATTGATTGTAGGTAATTTATACAAGTTGGGTGCAGACGGAATATTGAGACGTTGTGTGATGGAACATGAAATATCGATGATACTTGCAAAAGCACATGACGAGATTACAAGAGGACATTATGTAGGTAAGGAGACTGCACAAAATATTTTGTGTGTAGGGCTCTGGTGGCCTACATTTCACATAGATCATACTAAGGAATATTTCCAGTCATGTGATGTATGTCAAATAGTAGGAAAGCTATCAACAAGGGATGGAATGACTTTAAATCCACAGGTTACCTTACATGTATTTGATAAGTGGGTCATAAACTTTGTGGGGCCAATAAACCCACAAGAAAGAAGATCAGGAGCACGATACATCATCACTACAATGGAGTAATTAACGAGATGGGAAAAATCAACACTGGTTTTAGATTGTACTGTGGAGACTACTACAAGATTTTTGTTTGAAAATGTAGTCACAAGATTTGGAGGTCTATGTATATTAATCAATGATCAAGGAAAACACTTTCTGAATAAGACAATTGTAGTATTTATCGAGGAGTTTCAGATTCATCACCAGAAGAGTACACCATATCATCCTCAGGGAAATGGAACAGTGGAATCTTTCAATAAGATCTTGGAGAATGCTTTGACAAAAAATTGCAATGCAGGGAGAGATGATTGGGACATAAGAGTTCCTGTAGTGTTATGTGATTACAAGAATACGAGTAAAATGTTGACAGGGAAGACACCTTTCAGGTTGGTCTATGGACATGAAGCAATTATGCCAATGGAGTTTATTTTACCTATTTTGTGCCTTGCAACAATCAATGATCTTTCTGACTTGCATGTAGTAGAGGAGAGATTTTCATAGTTGGTATAGTTGGAGGAAAATCGATTTATTACAGGTATCCATTAGCAAGTTCATAAGGCAAGAGAAAAGGCTTGGCATGATAGACACATTAAACAAAAGAATTTACAAGTGGGTGACTTAGTATTACTCTATGACAGTAAGTTCATGAAACATTCGGGAAAGTTTAGAATGCACTAGTTAGGACCATATGTGATTCACCATGTAACAAAGACATGTGTTGTGCAGCTGGAAACATTGACTGGAGAACCCTTGGAGGAATGGTGAATGGAAGTCGATTGAAACTCTATTGCGATGACCAATAGTCTACATAGTAATATGGGTTTCACCAGACCACATGTATAATAATAGATGTAACATAGTAGGGAAGAAAAACATAGAAAAACAAATAAAAAATAGAAAAGGGGAGAAAATCAAATAAAAAGTAGATATAGCAAAAGAAAAGATGATAGAGAACAAGGCAGAAGAAAAGACGCAGAAGGAAAAATCATTATGCATCAGGATATAACTGCGCCAAGAAAGGAAATAAAACACAGAGGAAAGAGACTGTGAAGTAATATATGTCAAATTAAGAATAGTTGCAAAATTTGGCACTGATAAGACCGTTAAGAAATATTAAAGAGAGAAAACGATGACTACACAAGGGTAATGATAGGTCATAAAGGCGTCATATAATATTAAATGGTAAAAGCCGCTGGAAATCACGACAGATTGGTAGTACGAGGGAAAAATCACATGACATATTTAGTAAGAAAGATGCATTTGTTTAAAAAATCATCAACCATGTTGGCATATTGGAAAAGGTAGTTAAAACACGAAGAGACATGCACAATTGGTAATGAGGAACAAAAATGATGAAGGATCGCTAAGTGGAAATCATTGTTGCATGCAAGAGTGAGCGAACTAGAGAAAACCAGAGCGCAACCAAGTGCATCATAGATGAGCTAAAACTACCAGAGAACTGATGCATATCCAGTTAAAGAATCGATCACATAAGATAGATGGCCCTGCCAAAGGTTGGAGTGACATCAACAACAACATAGAAACAATCAAAGAGGCCAACATATACACCATAGGTCGAGGATGTACATGTAGCTTCGACTGTGACGTCACAGGAAATTTTCCACATAGATTACCTACCACCAAGGATGGAAAACACGCCGCAAATCCACGTACCTGCAGACGAGAAATACCTATTGCAAAAATCACTAGTTCCACCTGGTGTAAGAATTGAAGGGGAGATTCTCAACAAGGTTTCTATCCTTAATTGCATGGACCATGACATCATTGATGAACATAAATTCTCGGAGCTAGAAAGGGACAAATATTTGCATTCTAGGAGCATACCAGGCACAAGAGCAATCCTTATAGAGACATAGGAGAGGGCGAAATGATTGGAGAAGGAGGGAATATTGAACCTATTGGAAATCCCACATTTTGGGTGCATCTTGGAGATTAGTGCATGTGTGAAGGTGTTTCTCAGTTGTGTCCATGGGAAGACATTGTGGCTTTATCCCTGGTGTGAATTTATACTATGATGATTACAGGGCTCCTAAAGGCAGGCAAGTATTCGACCATTTTATTTAATAAGGAAGGAGATATATCCCTCTCAAAATCAATGAAGGAAAAGTTCTAGACCTTGAGGGGAAAGAGGGGAATAGACGTGAAAACCATCAATGACACCAATGTTCACTAGTTTACAACGCAGGTACTGGCATGTAAGTTATTGCACAAGTGTAGGAAGGATGAAGTCCCAACTACAATCATTGTAGCTACAGAGAAATGTGTCAAAGGGGTTCATATGAATTGAGATACCTTTTTAGTGAACCAATTTTTGCAGGACTACATTGATGCCTAGGAAAATGGAAAAAATTCCATTATGCATGGTTGTTAATTTTGATTGCAATAGTCGGTTGGCAAGAACCAAGATACTATAAACACATGCGCGCATCAAGCACAGGAAATATGGCCATGAGATATGCCAACTTATGGAATATGATGATTAAAAGAAGAAAACTGGACAATAATGTCACAATTTATGTATACCTAGAAAATATCACATATCTAATTGCACACACACCACACATATCAATAGATATGGTGGAAACATATAAGTATATCGCGCGTTTTAGAGCGGTCATGAAACACATGTATGTGCAGACCAAGAGAGATCCAACGCGTCAATGGTGGCCAACCCATTATAGGTTGACATCAGAGGATGTATGCTCAATTGTGAATGACTGGGAAGAGGGATGGAAAATCCCAGTAGACAAAATAGGGCACCCAGACAAGGAAGAAGAGTAGGATAAGAATGATGAGGAACTCGATGACCAGTAGGAGAATGAGAAAAATAATGGCACAGGAGATACACCTAGCCCCTCAAATGTAGAAGAGAAACAAATTGTTCAAACAATAAGCATGAAAATAAAGGATAAGCGGAAGTAACAATTAGGACATGTGAGCAACAAAACTAAGGTGCATAAGGAAACCCTAGTTTATACCTTAACTAGTGACGATATGGACTGCATAGGCTACGAAGTAAAGGATGTTGTGGAAGAAGTTATAGAGGAAGCTGCAAGGAAGAAAGAGATTAAACAACAGAGAGTGTTGGAGAAATTGGAAACACTCCAATAGATGTTGGAAGCAACGATCATCACTAAAGAGTGCAGGACCTAGGAAGGATTGTCCATGATACCAAGGAAGGAATAAACAGTGTACATCCGATCTTGACACAGTTGAAAGATGGACATAGAACACTACAAATCGAGACAGATGCACTGGAATTGCCAATGGTCAAATTACAATAGCAGGTAAATGCATTGGGATATCTAAACATAGTGGTATCAAGGATGCCAATGAAAAGACTACAAGAGTTGCAAGCAGGGTTGTTGCAAGAGATGAAGAACATAGGAGAGGAAGCACACTGAGAATTGGAAAGAATAAGGGACAAAAGAGCCTAGTTACATGAGAAATATCACATTGTGATTCAACAAAAGAAGGAAGTTGAAGGCCGAGTGGAAGAGGTACTAAAGTTAAA
>JASDQU010229147.1:4292-15208 GCA_032191745.1 Picea mariana | reverse complement strand
TAGTATACATCATGTTGTTTTCGGTGGTATGTGGCACATCATGTGGATCCTCACGGTTGAGGAGAAATGAATTTTTGAAGATGACAAAGTGAATTGAAGAAGGAAGTACATGTAGGCCCTGAAGATAATTAAAGAAAAGAATTACAAAATAAGAAATTGCTAGGTCAGCCCTAATGTTAAAAGGAAGTGACATAAATGGTATAAATAAATATCATTATACATTCATTTTACACACAATTCAAATTTTAGAGGAAATTAGAAGTAAAGAAGGTCGGATTTCAAGGGAGGATGAAGTGTTTTGGTGATGTGTTCTAAGGTATGTTATTTTCAGGCCATCTTACCATTTTTGTTGTACCTTTTTTTCTAGAACGATTCATATGGTGAAATTTATATGGTATTGAGAATACATATCAAGGTACCTGTGGTAAAAATTTAGCTCTTGATTCTCTATAATTATGGAGATACACTCTGTGGAAGATAGGGTTTTTGACCAGTCCTAAAGCTAGTCAATAAACAAGTGTTCCGGGTAAAACAATCATAACTTCTTCATAGAGAATCCAAATGAAGTGGGACAAATTTCATTGGAAATAGTACGGACTTTAGTTTCTTGTGTGCGAGTTTCAGAATCTGATGTTAAATATTGAGCGTGAGGCATTATGTGCAAGTTTGGTCTCCTGAATAAACCATAATTGAACAAAGTCTACCATTCTCTCTATAACTTGTTTTTGGGTGGAAGGAAGGGGCAAGGATGGAGAGTTAAATCCTCTTGATATTGGAGTACTTTATATTCCTCTTGGATTTGTATCCCTCCCTTTACATTTGGAAGTTGTAGCTACATTTGGAAGTCATTACTTCCCTTGAACAATAACTATTAATTATTTCTTATATATTGTGCATGGTGTATTGTGGTGTATTGGTGTAACACTTATACTATAGTTCATTTCTCATTGGATATAGTTGAATGGTTTAAGTATAAGTTGAAAAAGGTTTTAAATTGTACTTAATATTGATTCACCCCCCTCTCAGTATCAACAATATATGCACATACAAAAAACTTGAGGTGTGCTAGTCATGTGTATCATATAAAACCTAGATACCATCTATGCTAGTAAGTAAACATAATACAAAAACAAAATATGCATTATTTTGTACCCTAGGGTCCCCATGCCTAGCCTAGAGGGTGAGGGAGTTCTAGGTCTCCCCTATAGTCTGCACCCACATAAGGGTAATCCATGATCTAAACTAGGAGTTGTCATCAATAGGAAAATATATTGTCCCTATAAGGCAATGCTCACTACACCACCTCCCCCTCTCCTCATTAGCTCATCAAATCATCTCATGCAAGGCTCTTATGTTCCTACATATTGAATGACATCGTGGGATTCAAGAGTCGATATCCTCTCAAAGAGGAACAAACAAATAAATGTCTCGAAGTTAAATTCACCACCACCCACCTATTTGCAAGTGGTAAGATGTCTCCTCGCGACAATCAAAAACATCTATGACCACCCAAATTAGGTACCATGAAGAACCCTCTCTACAATATCATATAACTGCACAAAAATTCAATCTGGTACATACAATTCCATGACTCACACCACTCAAGAAGTTATCACCCATATATCCAAACTCTATATATAATGAAGGTGGACTACTCCATCATGCACAACTAACCCATCCATGCAATGTATGTCGATGAAGTAATCCAAATCCTTGTCATAAGACCTCGTAGGTAGGTTGTTGTTGATAACTCTGTACATCAACATGTCCATAAAGAAGTAGAAATCCTACATGTTGAGCCCAATGTTCTCTACATGTACTATGAATTCCTTTGCATATGCATCTAAATACTCCACAATTGTGGAGAGGATGAAAGAATTTGCTCACATCAGTGAGTTATCAAGGAACTTGAGTAACTGATGGCATGCAAGCAATCCCCACACTAACTAATATCAAGATATCTTGTTCTAAATGGCATCAAAATCCATATCTCTCCAATGGGATATTATGTTGTATGCCTACATACTCAATCACTCATCCATGTTAGTCAAGTATCTTTACCTTAAGTGCACATTTTTCACCCTTTTGTGTGCTACGAGCACATGACTATTTCTTAGAGAACTTCACACTGGGTGCATTTTTGTCTCCCACGTAATCTCACATTGGATGAAGAATTGTGCTTTGTGCTTATTTGATGAACAAGCATGCACCTAGTACATTGACAAGTAGCCCACAACTACACACCAAAAAACAATGTTGTTTAACAAAAAAATCATTCCTAGAGATGGGCTTTGGAACTACTTGTCATCATTCAAAAATATAGTTATTCCTCTACTATTAAATATTGTATCAAAATCCAATCCAAGAATATCCACAATGTATCTATTATTTAGAATGCCATTCTACTAGTCATTCCTCTTATAGGACATTGGCTAGTCTAGTTGAGATTCGGGTAGTGTGTCAATTTGTATATAGGATCACTATCAGTGTTATCATATCACAAAATTTCAATCCAATAATTATGAAGGAAAAATAATAAGATAACAATGTTCATGGTAAAAACAATAATCAACAATGTGTATATAAGCATAGATGTGTTTTAATATGAAGTACTCGACACAATTAAAGGTGACATCAAATGGTTTTGGAATAACCATTGAGAAAGATAAGAAGGTACGTAAGACAAACCTAAGAATAAATGTTTGAATTGAGTGAAAAGAATGCTTATGATCAAAGGCCATGATTATTTACTTCACAATAGTGAAACCTCACACCCCTTTAATCATTTTTATTTTCATGTTCAATACCATTCACATCATAAATTAAAGGATGAAGATGAATCTATAGAAGAAAGAAAAGACAAAAGTTCAAAGTTGGCATACATATTATAAATGAATATATCTTAATATAAATGAAAATATCATAATATAAATTCAACGATGAAGTTGACATCTAAACACGGCTTGGTAAGATGGAGTTGGATTTTAAATAAAAACACATACAAAATGAAGATGCAAATAACTTACAATATGCACTTCAGTATTTCATAAATGAACTAAGTACATGGACAAATCAAATGGATTAAACTACTTTAATGAAATTTTTAAATCCCTTTCTAAATGTGTCGACCACAACTCAAATGAGACATGCAAAATTCAATAAGGGCATAGTATTCAATGAATACATAGAGAATTTTTAAGTACTCAAATCAAAAGGCACAAATGAAATAAAACCTAATAATATACTTCTACATTATTTCAACTATGAGGTTGAGTATACAATAAATAACATGTAGCAAGGATGTTCAAACACTTGTATTAATCTATTCCATTATTTTACTACTTTAGTTAGAAAATAATAAATTAAGAGTCCCTTCATTAGAACAAACTATTCATAGTGTTTAAAAGAAGTCATCCATCTTATTGATAATGAAATAACGAACAAGACATATACTAAGAATTATCAATTAATCACACACATGGTCCCAACCTCTCATACCCCAATCAATGTTGGCATTGCACTTAAGGTCCACTTAAATGACACATATAATTACTATAATTTATCTATGGTTATAGTTATACATGTATTTGACTTATAAATTTAGTTCATAGAGGGGGGAAACACAACTCAATACATGTGTGAGGTGTCCAAATGGAACACATTGTTGCAACCACCACATCAACTATTGTAGGAGAGTGTGTATCCTATCGCCTTGATGTAGGAGTATCATCTTATAGGAGTTGTACATGCCAAACACTTAGATTCTTATAAATACTTTGCAATTATGTTTATTGTATACATTTCAAATGTAATTATATACATAATCAATGAAAATATAAAAAGAATAATTAAAATATAAAAATTCTTACTAACCTCATCCAAGAAAGCATTAATGAGGAACAATTGAATTGGAACCAAAATGGCCAGCTTGGCTAGATTTCATGGCATTTCTAAAATCAACAACATGGCCTGAAGTCCCTACCTCTAATTGTGTAAATGTAACATTGTTTGTCATTACATCCCAGAAAGATGTTATGAAAAGCATTCTATGTTGAACTAAATTACATGTCATGGTGGATATTGCACAAATTTTATCTACAAGATGAGGTGGTATGGGGGGTGGGTGTCAGACATACACTTGCGAAGGGATTCCTTCTCAATGAGTTACATATAGCCCTTTCTAGAACTTAATCAAATCCAAGATCAACCCCCTGTAATTCACTGATGCCAAAATAATTAACATGACAACCCAAAATAAAATTGACTCATAATTTCCATAGAAAATACAATGGAAAGTGCTTATTATTGAGAGGATTTTTATCAAATACCATGAACCATCTATCCATTTAGTTGTCTTTGAATGGTTGGAATATGTACCAGTCCATGCAAAGGCACTTCTTTATTATGTTAGAGAGTTGTTTGGTTATTGACTCGATAAACAATTGAACAATCATCTCTTTGGTTATATGCATATCTTTCACCTCTCCCTAGTTCATGTAGGTTGAGTAGTACTCTCTCATCCTAGGCCAATATTTATATATATTAGATAATTCACCATGGACATAGCCAATCGAAGCAACAATGGTGTCAAGTGAAGTAGTCAAGGAACCACAAAATGGTTCTTTAGTATTCCTAAGATCACCAATTATGCTTCTAATTTTATCTAAATATTGATTGATTTTCATGTATGGGTTTCATGGAGGTGGATGGGAGTCAAGTTTTGGGTTTTGGTCAAAGTTTTTCTCCATCCTAGAGGAATAAAAACTTCATTTAAATAAGAAAGTAGGAACTTTACAAACTATTTAAATTTACATAATGTAGCCCGTATGGGTGTAGACCGATTGGCAAGTGTCGTGTAAATGGAAGGAAATGTAAAAAAGGAGGTCTCATGTTCGATTCTCACCCTGATTTACCCATTCCCCATGCTTGCAGGTTGTGTGGATGCACCTGGAGGTTATAGAGGTATAAAATGGGAATCGACCCCATGTCATGAGAGTATGAGAACCGCGAGTTGTCGATTCCGCCAGTCACAAAAAAAAAAATTATATAAAGTAACGAATATGAATATGACTTTTGGAATAAAACCTACCTCAAAATCAGAGCTCTTACATGATAAGACTAAGCATACATGATGTTACTTGCAATCATGGAGGTGACTGGCCTTCAAACCTACATTTGTCAAATACAATAATAGGATAAATGATTGAATACTAACTATACATCAATGAGCTTGTATTTGAAAAAGAGAATTAAACATTATATGATTGAATAAGGATTAAATATGTACGATGCTATAGAAATACTAAAGGGGAATACCCCATGAATGAGCTCCTCTTGGTTTAGAGAATGCTTTATTCTCTACTCAACAGGACCAACCACATGAAGGTGGAAGCTTGTTTGGTCCCTCCCCCTCACATCACTCTCAATTTCCCATACCCAATCATACATAAAAAGTAGAAAAAAAAATAATTGAAGGTAAATGAAATCAATAAATCACATGCATTTAGAACATATAAGGTCCACACACAACTATCAAAACAGAAAAATGTATAGTGAATAATTTATATTAAAAACATTTGTCTTGAAAATATGTACAATCACTTCTTTTTTTGTTTCTTCTTTTTCATAAAACTCATGAGTGTACCATCATCAGTATCGTATCAATCCCACCCTTCAACTATTGGGTCTTGTTCGCTATTGGAAGGTGATGGGTCATCTCAAGCACCATTCTACTACTTCTAGTAGCAAGACATGGACATTAATGCACTATAGGGGCATCCACTACAATAAAAAAAAACATTAAAAGGACATGGTTAGTTATTATTCATAGCAATGTTTCATTAGTACGGATATCATTACTATGTTTTTTACCTGGAGGAGTAGTGGACACCATTCCTTGGATTGCCATTGGTTCCTCTCCTCTCTGAGCACCCTCATCTGCATGCTCTGTCATTGAAACAAGAAACGTTGTAAGTACACCATCTAAGAGAAATATTAATAATCGTCATATTATACATTTTATTTTAAAGACAATCGTACTATGATCATGGGTTTGAGAACCACTAGTATCATGGTGTTGTTTTCCACCACCATCAAATGACCCGGTGTTGCTTTCCTGCTTAAAAGAAATAGAGACATAATTAATTGATGGGTTAAATCAATTGTCAATATATTGGACAAATAATCAACAACTGCAATTTTTTTCATTTTATTTACCAACTCCTTTGAAGGGTCAGATTGTGTTTCTGATCCCTTCCTTTGTCAATTTTCCACCACAACTTGAAAGCCGAGCTCGAAGTTGAGCATCAAGTCTTCTTTTATGGTGGCACTATTGAATTTATCGCCCTGCGTTGCATGGCATAAAATATGTATTTTTTCTTACTGGTTGCAATCAGATAAAATTTGCACGATACTATATTGTATAATATGAATAAAGTATTCCGTACTTACAATTCTAGCTTTTAATCTCAAGTAACCACCTTGTCCAAGTTTGTGTTGTCCATGTTTATCTAATCTTTCCTTTGTTGCTTTTGTTGTGTCTGGGAGCCTACGAAAAGTTTCAAGTATGTTATAATATATCACAATGTTTTCTATAGAATTAAACAAAATTCAGCATATTCAATTCAAAAAATCATATATTACCTTCCAGGGCCAAGTGGTGTCTTTCCTTCGCTTCTCATTGGGATCTCTTTAACATCCTCCTGTATATTGTTCCTTTCCCTCTCGGGAATGGCTAGAGGATGATCATACTTAGGGTTTTTTTCAATTGAACCCTATATTGATCTTTGACATATTTCAAATATGTATTGGCCCTCGAGGTGGTTTCATACTTGTTGAATATATCACCAAACAAGCTAACCATATGGTCTATAAGATTATTTTTCAAATCTTTATTCTAGGCATTCCATCGTGTGCGAATGGTGGGCCCGAAGATATCTAGAGCCTTGTCGATATGATAATTCGATTAAAATAATATGAAAAATAATAATAAGCAAGGTCCTATAAAAAATATTGTTTCCTGAAAAACAATATGATAATTCGATTAAAATAATATGAAAAATGTAGGTTTCAATTAAATGGTAGGAACTATTTAACATATTCAAAATACATGGGATTTGTTGTGTCATCAAGGGAATCAAGTTTTTGTCCACCAAAAAGTTGATGGAGAGTGTTCCCGAGCTTTGAACACGTGTTGCCCCAGGATAAAAATGTTGATCCAGTTGTGCAAAACCAATATCTTCATGAGATTCTCCCTGTAGACCCTTATGGCAATAGTCTAGTGTGTGCGGTGGGGGCGTCTCATGGGCCTCAAGAGTTGCAGTCCTTTGAGCCACACAAGAAGAGGAAAATAGCCTCGCAGGTATGTGAATTGTGTTGGGACGTTGTGGGGTTTGTGCATCACTGCCACCAGTAGTGTCCCCATGACCAGGTTGTACCCTAATTAGTGAATGGAAAAATTCCTATAGAAATAAAATGTTAGAGAACTACCCATATAATGGTAACATACAAAAATTTAATAAAACAATTTTCTGTCTGAAATAGTCATATTTTTTTTAAATTGCGCTTACCCCAAATTGTTCTATATCCTATCTTAAAATTTCCATCCTTTTTTTTCCCTCCTCTGTAAGTGGCTTAGACTTAGCCAATTCAATGTATTAAATATTTTATTTTTTCAAGGCATTTTTAATTATTTATACCGGGTTGACGAAATAATATATTTCATTCAACAGATCATCTTGCTCCGATGATGTGCTTGTCTACATCAACAAACAAACATGTTGATTAAACTATTGTAAGCAAGAATTGATATGAAAGACATTGTTATACCTTCTCTGAGCAGTTGGAGCCTTCCCACGATCACCCTGCCACATTATAAGATGCATGACAATTTAGAGTGTTATAAGAAAATAATATAAGAAGCATGATCTATTAAAATGTATGTTTCAGATATAAAAAGGAAAACATTAATTACAAGTTTGGTATACTGGGAGAACATGTTTACCCCCATAATAACAGTTCTTCCATCGATTTGATTCAAATCGTAATCGATCAACAATGCTTCCCCTACAGTTATTGTTTTCACTGCACATACAAATATTTGATTTCCTTCACGCCCCTCAAATATACAACTCGGTTTATTTCTTGTCATCCCTGGTCTTGTACTATTAATAAGCCCCACAATATTGCCCGACGCCTTTGGCCTTCCATCAATATATGTCGTCACTTCTTTATTGTGATTTTTTTCTTTTAATGTATGTAATTTGCAGCGATTACATATCTCTGCATATGTCAGGAAATGAAATACACTTCCACATTAATACTAGCAGAAGAGAAGAAGAATTCAATCAAGAACGTAAATGAAATAAGAAATCACACAGTACACTGAGATTTTACCATGGAACCTATTGATGGGTCCTAAATCCCTTTAACTCAACAGCAAGAACCAAACCCGCCACTAAGTCCCTATTGGACTCTGCAGCATTTAATAGTGGAATGGTTCTCTAGATCTTGCGATCTGGCCAATTAATTGATGGGCTTTACGTTTTCTTGTGAAGGCCTCTCCTTCAATTCTAACATTCTCTCTTTTTGTATTTTTTTTCTTAGGTGTGACTGGTATAAGATGGAAATCCAATATAAACCAACTAGGCAACAAATGGGAACAAACTCTAACTATTGGAGAATAGGTTGGGCTTGGGATAACCCTTACACCCTGGCATGCAGACAATGATCATATACCACAGACCTTGTACTAATACTTTAACCATGTGAATATTCCAATTACTGACTGAGATAAAAATTATCATAAGAAAACACGCATGTGATAAACAACTATAAGTAACATAATTCACTCGACTCTAATCATCAACCACATAATAACACAAAGATTCATTTTCATCATTAAAGAAAGAACTGTAAAACATTGCATCATATAACTTATCAATATATTTAATAGCTCTTACTCATTACTGCATCCATTCATGAGACATAATAGGAAATAGTTCTTCTCCACATCCAATAATACACGCATTTGATGAAAACATAAACTAGTCTCTAGTCCAGAAGGACTTCTCAATTAAAGGTAGCTCCAAAATAATTCTTCACAAAATAAAAAATGAGAGTCTCTTGCAACAACCATCGACCTTTTACTAATCGGTCGATGCTCCTATTTATACCATAAAATTTACTAAAAATAACACTAGAGTGCAGATAAACAAAACAAAATTCTCCACGTGGTGTTTCCTTCCATCAGTTTGTCTAAGAGTCATCTTAAGATATCACTTAAAAGGGTGACTCTTCTCATACTTCGACCATTAAATGAACAGATCCTCGTAGGTGTTGGCGTATGGGAATTTATGATGTTCCATCGGGGCTAAGTAAATCTCTCTTATCTCCATCGCATGTGCCCGATACTTGACTAGACTGACACTTAACTGTTGCAACACTTCCCGAGCTTTGATCGAGTGTTCCATAAACTATCGCACTTGACCTGGCATTGTGTCCATAACCTTTGTTAATTATTCGGCCCAGGATGAATCTTGCTCAATGTGTGCTTTGACTATGTCACACAAGTTGACGAAGTCATCGGGTGGGCCAAACTCGGGGAGTCTAATATCCTTCATTTCCTTGTTAATTTTGACCCAGCTCTTCTCACACTCGGTCCATTTTCCTGAATCTCTCGATAAGGCTCCCACGCCATATTGGCCTAATACTTGGAGGCATCTTTCATGTAATCAAAATAAAATCCTTTAGAGACTGCTTATAGAGATACAATGGGCCAAATATAAGCATGGAGTGTAAACGTGAAAAATACAGACTAGTACATACCTATAAAGCTTGCTAAACCTGGTTATTTGATACTTACAGGATCTTCGTAGCTTTCAAATTGCTTGCTCTGCTCTTGTTAGTGCCATCATTTTTATCTAGTTAGGATGGGTCTTAGTCGGGTTACATCTGTGTGACACAGCATGAAATATTGGGTACAGAATAATCATGAGAGTTGAAGTCACGCTAGTGGATGGTTGCCCCTTGGATTCGAAAAATGATGTCAGAGCCAAACCCGTGTTAAGGGTACGATTATGTTCCAAAAGAGTCAGGTCCTGTCATAAGGGAAGTCATTAGGTGCCTCAGGTTGAGGCATGTTGCTTAAACAGAAGTCATGTCGGCAAGTTCAACAACCATCATCATCTCATCATGAAGACTGGAAGAATGAAAAATCGCGGGGCTCATGTCACACACGCCCTACCACTCCTATATGTTGTGTCTCACACACCCTAGAACGTATTCGTCGCTCGGATATGCCACATAAAATATTCAGTTTGATTCAAAACATCCAGTCACTATGAATTAAGTGTTCCTTGACATGTTTCCACCTACTGCCTGCTCTGTTATAAATTCTGGATGTTCTGCATGCATTCTACTCACCAGTCGAGCTTATGCACTGTTGGTAGTTCGTGTTGCGATACCAGATTGATCAAGTTTTCTTGCTTCAGGCCCTCGCCAAGTTCCCTACGCATAAGACAGATACGTGCCGCACCATGGGAACCCCTTAAAACATAAGAAGGGGGATGTGCCAGGCTTGAGCCCCAAAGCATATGGGATTCATTATTACTCACAACGAGCATCCCTGAGGTTTCAAAGGGAGGTTCCTACCCACTCGCGGAAATGATTATATTACACCATGCAAAGGTCGACGTAGAGGAAGTTGCATCGGAAGGAAGGACATTGGAAGACATGCCTCCCCACTAGCAGATACCCTGGAGAAGGGGAAGGCCTAGGAAGAAAAGGGAAGATGGGGAAACCCAAATCCAAGCAAGCCATGTGTAATATTGACTGTCGAATAATTACTTATGCGCGTTATTCGGCTAGAGCCCGTCGAAGTCACAATTCAGGAAAGCGGGAGCAGAATGAGGACGACA
>JASDQU010229146.1:0-15315 GCA_032191745.1 Picea mariana | reverse complement strand
TCAAACTCTCACTTCGTCTATAGTTTGACCATGGCGAGACAAAAAAACACTGTTTAGGGCTCCAAAATGGCCCTGGAAGTACAACAATATGTGCTGACATGAAAACATACAAAATAAGCCAGTTGGATTAGGTGAGAGGCCACCAGTATCCACCTGAAAGATGTGTAGGGCTTCAGACAGCCCCAGAAGTGTAGAACCCATAATTACCAAGAAGTACAGAAGAACGTGTTGAACTAAAAACCGATAAGAGGAGCTAGTTGGAATAGGTGGGTGGCCACCAATATCCACCTGGATCAATCCTCCCCCCTTAGGAATCAATGGTTTCCATTGCATTGAGTTCCCCCGTCATGTGAGGAAACTTCTGTTGGATTTGGCCCCAGGTGAGCCACTTGCCTTGGTGTAGGAGCTTCCCCGCCTTGACAACCCGATAAAGCTGTATTCTCCGTTGACAAGTGTCCTTGACCTATGTGTCCACTATCTGATCAGTGGATGCTTGTTCCATGCAGTCAGGGTTGAGCTTTGTTGGTGTCAGTTGTTCTGCGATCTCTGAGGTGTCTAATAATGATGGAAAATATGGTCGAAGGAGGTCCACATTGAACATTGGGTGCATGCTAAGGAAGGATGGAGTGTTGAGCTCAAAAGCATTGCTACCCACAGCCTTGGTGATAGTGTAAGGCCCATAGCGAAGTGGGTGGAGCTTCCGATGGGCCCCTGTGAGATGCTCCTTCTGAAAATGTAACTAGACTTTGTCTCCAACCTGAAACTAGTGCGATACCCTATGTTGATCATGGCATTGCTTGTACTTAGCATTAGATTTTTACAAAATCTCCTGGACCTATTGGCGGATGTGTTGGATCCACTCAATGAATTTGGTGTCTTTTTCGGTCTCAGACTGAACATGGGAAGAGTCGGTCTATGTGGTGGGAGGAGGTAGTGCAACAACAATGGGACCCAAGGGTTGGAATTCCAGCCCCACCTGAAATGGGCTATGGTCAGTGGAGCTATGGAGAGCCCTGTTGTAACTGTGTTGAACATATGGGAGACTCTCATCCCATGTATGTGGATGCTTAGAGTTATACATGCGCAGGATGTGCACGATCATTCGACTGATGACCTTTGTTTGGTCATCTGTTTGGGGGTGGAAAGCAGTGGATTTAGTGAGCTTGGTGTCCAATAGTGACCAGAGAATCGACCAAAATGTATTGAGGAACCTACTGTCTCGGTCAGAGATGATGGTATGTGGTATCCCAAAATGGAACCACACTTTCTCGAAGAAGAGCTTGGCATTATCTGTCATTGTGATATTCTTCTTGCAGGTTGTGAGGATGGCCATCTTCGAAAACCGATCAACGACCATAAATACACAATCATTGTCATGCTTGTTGGACAAAGGCCAGACATGTAATACATCGAGATGGATGCCTAAGGCTTCTCAAGAGTAGGAAGAGGGGTGTATAAGTGATCCGTAGGATCTTTTAATGACTTATGGTTGGTTGAGTTTTAATTTTGCATGCATTAATTAACCATTTGAGAAAACTTAGTGAAAGAATGAGGAAAGAAGAGGAATTATGACAGCCATATGCATATATGCAGATTGAAATGAAATAATAGACAGCAAACCATAACATGCAGATTGATAACGGAGTTTGGCACAACTTTGCCTACGTCTCCGGGCCTTTGTCTCTGTGGGGGAGGCTTCTTTATTTCTGTTCAAAAGCTCAAAAGTACATCGCTGCAATGCCAAAT
Organism: Picea mariana; assembly: GCA_032191745.1. Lineage (NCBI taxonomy): Eukaryota > Viridiplantae > Streptophyta > Pinopsida > Pinales > Pinaceae > Picea > Picea mariana. The sequence continues at coordinate 13,569 of JASDQU010229146.1, read as the reverse complement.
GGCTACAAGACTTATTTGGTCATGTTCGTCTAGATCTCAAGAACCCTGCAAAGAAAATGGCACGCAAAATGGACGTCCGGAGCTCCCAGAAATGATCCGACAGCGTCTCCTTCTCAAAAGCTTCTCTGCATCAAAATGGCTTTGGCTTGGCTTCTCTTCAGCATAACTCTACTCTGAATGCCTTCTCATGGCCTCAAACAAGCCTGGTTTATATAGTTTGAAGTTGGTTGCTCATCTCCAACTTCCTCCCAAAATTTAGGCTCCATAAATGCCCAATATCTCCCAAAAATAGAGAAAATCAACTAAAAATAGGCTAAATAACAATTAAAACCCAAAAATTAGGCATAAAACCCACTTTGCAACTATAATATGGGCGTTATCCCCCTGCATCCGTGCGCGCGCCCCCTTTATTCTCGGTTGTATGGGGCCATGTGGCCGAGCACCAACCCAAAGGGCTGTGCGCTGGCCCCCCCTTTTTCGGCGCTAACCCCTGGTTCCTTAGCATCAACATAGGCCCACGGGCCAACCGTATAACCTCCCGCGCGCTCTGTCGGATCAGCTCCTGGTCTTGTGGCGTATACATGGGACCACGACCAACCATTGTAACCTTCGTGCACTATATGGTAACGGTCCATTGTATTAACCCCGCGCTCCCGGTTGTATGATGTGGTCGTGTGGTGTGCGCCGAGGGCTGGGGCTAAGCCCTGGCCCTTTTTCCCGCCATTTAAAACTTCCACCAAACATAAAAGGAATTTGCGCCGTATAGTTTACAAGAACCATCGGTGGGGAGGGTGGTTAGCCCAGGCCTGCCAGTCCTTTGCTCGGTCGATAGGTTGGCGGTTCGACCCCCGGCGAAACCCAATATTTTACCAAAACCACTAACCGATCATGGGGTGCCACGTAGCAGCCCATGACTGGGCCACATGGCACCTTAACAACCAACCGATGAATGCCACGCGTCAGCCGCTGATTCGTCCATGTGTCTACCATGCATCCATTTCTGTACTGCCCTGTCAGCCTACCACGTCAGCTGCTGACGTCACCCGTGCCACGTGTCACCCTTACAGTGGTGACACGTGTCACCTCCGGATAGGTCCAGCTTTACGCTCGTACGTCAAAATTTGTCTGCCACGTGTCGCTTCCTGGAGCTGCCACATGTCGCCTTCTGGGATTTCCATGTCAGTTGTACGGACCGTACGGTCTACACAGTCAGCATGACACGTGGACTGTACGGACTGTACAGTCATCCCTTTTTTTACATGTTTGGCTTTTCGGACAGAACGCGATATCTTCTCCATACGGAGCCCGTTTGACAAAGTAAATATACCGCCGGAATCAGGAAGATGAGACGGACACAATGGCACTGGTTTCATCGCATTTCGAGCACTTTCATTTTTGAGCATTTTTCAAGCCCTGTCAGGCTTCTGGATCCGATTTCGGATCAATAAGCCTTGCTTCTTGATGGTTGGCTTGGCAATGGCACAGGAAGTGCAAGATCTGATATACTTGTTGAAGTCCTGTCGAAGTTTTGGCCAATAAAAATGTTTCTGAAGAACGACCAGAGTTTTCTCCACGCCAAAATGTCCTGCCATCCGACTGTAGTGGGCTTCCCAAATCATCTTTGAACGCTCGCTTGTAGGAACACAGAGATGGCCCAGATGGAATAATAGTTTGTCCTGAATGTGAAATTCGGTGATAGTCGTGCCTGTACCCAAGAGTTGATAGGTGGTGGAGAATTATGGATCTTGTTGATAAAATTGGGGCCACTCAAATGCCTCATTCCCATAAGAATGGATCACAGTTGTGAGTGCAACCACAGGAGGTTGATTGAGGCAGTCAACGACATGATTTAATATCCTTGTCTTATACTTGATGTTGAGATGGAACTGTTGCAGGTAGTTGGACCACATCTGATGGCGGTCATTCTGTAATTTCCCMTGTGYCTGTATGAAATGCAAAGGCTTGTGATCATTGTGGATGATCGTCTCATTTCCCAGAATGTAATGTTTCCATTGACGACAGGCTTGTACAATGGAATACATTTCCTTGTCATAGGTGGGGTGTTTCTGGACAATATCTGAGAGTGCCTCACTATGGTCTGCCATTGGATGACCGTGTTGAATGAGAAATGCGCCTACAACATAGTCAGATGCATCAGTCTCAATATCGAATAGTTGTTGCAGATCGGGCAAGGAGAGTACTAGAGTTGAGCACGAGCGATGCTTCAGGTCATCGAATGCACATTGTTGTTCCTTCCCCCATAATAACTTTACCCTGCCACCGTCCTTGGTCACCTGGCTGAGGGCCCATGCAATATGGGAGAATCCCAACACAAACCATCGATAGAAGTTGGTCAGTCCCAAGAAGCTATGAAGCTCGGTTAGTGTGGTCAAGGCTGGCCAGTCACAGATGAATTGGATATTAGTTGGATCAACATGTACTCCATGCTTATCAACAATGTAGCCCAAGTATTGGACCCTGTTCATGCCAAACGATCATTTTTCCAAGTTGGTATATAGCTTGTGCTGCCATAGAGTACTCAAAACCTATTGAATATGCCGCATGTGCTCCTCCCAAGTTCTGTTGAAGATGAGGATGTCATCCTAATATACCACCACAAAAGAGTTGGTGAAGGGTCTCAATACATCATCCATCAGCCTCATGAAAGTGGTTGGTTCATTTGTTAAGCCAAAGTGCATGACCATGCATTCGAAGAGACCTTCTTTATATATGAAAGTTGTCTTCCATACATCAGTTGGTTCTATGGGAACCTGGTGGTAGCCAGACTTTAGGTCAATCTTGCTGAAGAAATTTTCCCCCTTGAGTTGGTCAAGAAGGTCATCAATCCTGGGAATTGGGTATCAGTTCCTGACTATGATTTTGTTTAAGGATCCGTAATCAATACAAAGTCGCCAAGTCCTGTCCTTCTTCTGTACTAGCACAATCGGGCTTCGGCAAGGGGAGGAGCCAGGTCTAATGTGACCCTTTTTAAGAAGCTCTTGGATCTGACGGATGATTTCGTCATTTTCCATCAACGAGTGACAATAGACTGGTCCATTATGTAGAGGTGCACCGGGGGCCAGATCAATTGGATGCTTGACTTGGAAGTGTGTCGGTACCCCGGTGGGTGAGGAGAAGATATCTCTGTATTCTTCCACGATCCTGTCCACTTGCTTCTGTTGCAAAGAGGCTCTGTGTAGAGGCCACAGATGTGGCCGCGACCTTCTACTTATTGTGAGAACGGATCACAAAGAAGATGAACTTCCCAGTCTGTGAAATGAACTTACTGCATTGCTTAGCAGAGATTAAAGAAATAGTGGTAGGCGACGCTACCTATGGTATCATGTACAATTGTCTACCCAAAGTAATAATAATATTGCAGTGTCTAGACTCATACAAAACATGACGCTTCCACAAATATGGTTGCCCTAAAATAAAATCACAAACTTCAAGGGGAGAAATATCACACAATACCTCATCTTTGAAAGGCTTGATGTCGTAGGGCAGACGACACTGTTGGCTGACACAAAGATCTCTCCTTTGGTGAAGCCAACTGATGGAATAGGGTTGCGGGTGCGGCGTCGTCGATAGGTCCAGCCGCTTGACGACCTCTCCTGATATCAAGTTCTTCTAACTGCCACTATCGACAATGAAATGAAGCGAAGCCCTCTTTACCCACATATGTGAGTGAAAGAGGCATTCCCCTTCCTCTCGTTCTTTTGGTTCACTTGGCTAGAATTTGGTGGTAGCGACAGTGGCACTGGGTTCAACATCGATAATCTGCTTCCCTCCTTCTGGATTTGATTCAGAATCAGAATCGGCTTCTGACTCAGAATCCTTCATCTCGACCATGAGTCACTGCTTGGAGCGACATTCTCCAGTGTTGTGCCAAGGGATTTTATGGTACTCACACCACTTTCCCGCGTCTTTCTTCGTCTTCTCATTTCCCTTCTTGTGTTGCGGCTTGGACTGGTTTTTCTGAGAGTGACCATATTATCTCGGTCCCTTGCTGTGTGGGTTGGGGTCACCTTTTCCCTGCTTCGGCTATGAGGAGTTTGCAGATCCAAACTCTCGCCTCTTCTGCTTAAATTTATGCTCGATCTTGACAGCATATCTATAAGTCGTGCCTAATGAGGCGATGCCCAGAAACTCTATCTCTGTTTGAATGTATCTATGAAAACATCCGTGGTATTTGAGCACCAGATGTCTCTCAGAGTCTTTGATACCCAATTTGGTGCACAAGGTATGGAAAATATTGGTGAAATCTGGTACTGTCTGGTCCCTTTCTTGACACAGGGTGGTTCGTCTGGTGTACTGGTCCTCATAGCTTCCAACAGGGCAATATTGTTCTTTAATGGCATCTCGGAAGGAATCCCATGTAGGGCCAACCACAAATATTGCAGGTTCCTCTATGGCCCTTTGCTCAGAGTAAGTATCCCACCAATCCTTAACATCGGGGACGACCTTGAGGAGTGCAAAACTATTATTTTCCCTATCGGAAAAATTTTGGACCGAAAAATACCCTTCGAGCAGATTTAACCATTTATCTACAACATTTGCATCTATCAGTCTTTCAAATAATGGAATATCAAAATTTACATGTACCTTGAAGGGGGTTGCATGGCCGCTTGATGAATATGCTTCTCCTATGGGAAATTTTCGAAGGATCTGCGTAAAGTTGTCAATAATTTTGTTCCTTTGTCGTGCAAGGGATTCCTCGAGAAACATTTTAATAGGATCTCCTGCTCCACCATCTTTTTTTTCGTCCCCCATGGATTGTTGTTGGGCTCAGTGCGATCGATCTTGCAACGACTTGATTGGTTCAAGTCCCAACTTCTTGTACCCAGATCTTGTCGAGTACATGCACGAAAAAGAAAAATGAAGAGCATGCCGCTATGATACCACTGATCTAGATTTAGAAGTGGAACAAACTGAATACAATAACAACACAGATATGAAGAACAACACAGATATCCAATGAACAATATATTCTATTGAATAAATGAAATATGTTGAAACTGTAAAAGTACAGAACTGAAACACTTGCTCGAATGATAGTAGTTATCTATGAGAAGAGATGTGGTTGCTACACGCATCCGTATGAGAGGAATCATTACAATGAGACTCTAGAGGCMTTTTTGATATTACTCATGAATGCCAAAACCCTAGACATCCAAAAACATAACCCTGGGAGGTGAAACACCAAAAGTCATGTGGGCCCCTATGGGTAAGTTGGTACCTCAACTTCTCGAGGTCGTAACATTTTCATATGACCTCCGTTTTAGGCATGTGATAGCCCGTTGGAAATGTCTTTCAGAGAACTACACATTACGCTGTCAAAATTTGACTATGTTTACAGTTTGACTGTGGYGAGCCAAAAAAACATTGTTTAGAGCTCCAAAACAGCCCTGGAAGTACAACAAGATGTGTTGACATGAAAACATACAAAATAAGCCAGTTGGATTAGGTGAGAGGCCACCATTATCCACTTGGAAGATGTGTATGGCTTCATACAACCCTAGAAGTGTAGAAACCACAATTACAAAAAAGTACAGAAGAACATGTTGAACTAAAAACGGACAAGAGGAGCCAGCTGGAATAGGTGGGTGGCCACCAATATCCACCTGGATCACTCATGCAACTTATGACACTAACCTCATGGGGTAACCTTGAAATGGATTCCATGTTGGAACTTGCAGAATAACTTGAATTCCCCTCAAAAATTCTGAGTGCATGCAGAATGTCCCTTTGTTCCCTCCTACTCTTTTCTAAGGCCCTCCCAACCAATTCCTTCACTATCCAGTATGCTTCTACTATATTGAAGTACTTAGTTTATTTGGTCCTGGAATAATATGAGCCATCTACCTAGTCCTGAACCTCCTCCAAAATCTCCTCTTTTGTCACGGTTTGCCTCTGACCTCAGACCGCTTATTCTACCTCCTTGATTTCCTTTTTTTCTGCCTCTGATCATATATTTTGATACCAAGATCCTACCAGCCAAGCCTCTCTTGCTACGTGTATGTTGTTCATAGGTTCATGAGAAGAAGAAGCTTATTATTTCCTCCCCACCTATCGATTGACCTTCTCCTTCTTTACCCGACGTCTAGTCATATTGGACACAACTATCTCTCACTTTACCAAAGGAAAGAGGAAGACGCTCCCTATTTTCCATGCACCTTATCGAGCTCTTCTTTCCGGTGCTCCTTGCCTGGGTATCGACCACCTTCTTCCCTTGAGACCCTATCTCCTTTCTCATCACCCAGGGATCTAGACCTTGCCTACCCCACAACTGCTTCACCACAATTCCCTCAAAAACCCAAAACCAAACTTTCAGCTCTCGTTTCTCTACTTTGGGAGGTCTATTGCTAGAGAACCCCCCCTGCCCAACCTGGTTATCTGAGAAACAACCAAAACCCATCGACCCTTCATTGAACCACCGCTCTTCACCTCTGCATAATTTCCCAAGGTACTCACCATTCTCTCTTCCTAAAGCTTCTCCTTCCTCATCACTAATGGTTGTGTACTCCCAACAGGTCGACCACCTCTTGCATTAATGGTTGTCATCAATACCATGTATGGGACAAGCCTTTATGAACCCTTTTAACTTAGAGTTGCTACTCCTGCTCTTCGTTGTATCCTCTAGCAATCTGCTAGTTGTACCACCCTCTATTTCTATCACGTCAATCCTCTATGGCTCCATGTAGGTAATGCCCAATACCGACAAGTATCACCCCATCCAGGAATTGGAAGTCCATCTCACTCAGTGTCATGACTTCCTCTAGTAGCTCCAAAGGAATGGGCTCCCCCATCCTCCAAAATTTGTGCTAATTTTCTTGCGAAAATCTTCCATTGCATTAGAATTTCGTCTCACATGTTTGGGGATCACCACCATGATAGACTTGACCAACCTAGCTACCTCCAATAGTCCAAATGTTAATCACCAGTTTTTGGATATTTTGTCATGATGTGACACGTTTATCAATTTCTTGAGAGCCGATATCAACAAAAGGGAGTCTCTCTCCACCATTATTGACCTATACCCTTGTTCTTGGGCAATTCAGAGACCTCTTACTAGTCCCTCCAATTCCGCTCCATTATTCATGTTGTTCCCCAATTTACTTGCAAATAGCGAGTGTATTTTCCCTTTTGCATTGTGAAAAAAACCCTTTTCCCCTAAAGTTCTTGGGTTTCCCTTCGATGCCTCGTCGAAATTTATCTTTAGTACGCCCTTCGATAGTGGAGTCCACTTTTTCTTTGTTTTGCATTGAGGTTGGCTGAGAACTTTTGTTGGTAGATTATAACATTGTTCTAGCTTCCAATTCTTGAAAATGGGATCCTCTTTCGCTCTCAACACCCCATATTCTATTGATCATGTAAAGGATACAATCGATTCCTCGAAGTTCAAGTGGATAATGTGCCAAACCTAATCAAGCGAGAGTTGTCTATGTTTGAAAATATTTTTGTTTCTTTCCTTCGATAAATTCCATATTAGAAAACCTAGGAATATATTATAAGCCCTGTTGAGAATGGGATTTGAGAAAGGGTCAGGTCACCAGTCCTCAATTGAATTGGAGATATCATTTTTGCTCTTGTTTGAGCACTTGAATAGCTCCACTCCCTTATTCCAAAGGGATGATGCTTCCTTATAAGAGCAAAGGAGGTGATCTAGAGTTTCCCCATCCCTTTGGCACATCATACATATGGATGTTCCTTCATAGCCACGTTTAATTAGGTGGTCCCAAGTTAGGACTTTCCATCGCACCACTGGCTAGATGAAGGTTGATATTTTTGGCCACGTGGCTAGTTGCAAAATTTTAATCCACACATCTCTTTTATTCTCCTCCTCCAAGCTCGAAACTAACATATAAGCATTGCACACTTTGAAATTTCCATCTTCTCTACTCCCTCATCTCAAAACATCATGCCAAGTTTTTGCTTGGATCTGTGTGTTCTACAACGCCTCCTCCAAAACATGTTTTAGGTCCTCACTCCATTCCATAGGCCATTCCTCCCTATATTTCCATCTTATGTCATAGATCCCTCTTTTATCTTGCACAACATGCCAATATTCATGTACCTTGACCCATTCTTCATTTATCATGGTTTTTTCTATTTGCAACAAACACTTGTTACACCCCAGGATAGGTTGTTGTTCCCATGCGTCATCCCAGAATAAAGTTGAACAACCATCATGCACCTCCCATAAGCTATGTTTTTGGACAAGTCCTCTATTTTTCTAGGCATTGCTTCAAATCAAGGACCCGAGTCTCACCCCATTTAATCTAATCAGAACTCCTGGGGGGTCTTAGGTACATATTTGAGCTTCCATACCTTTTCCCAAAGTGCTTCGGGGATTTTTACCAATCTCCACCATATACTTGCTTCCAACGCATGGCCTAAGTGTTGTGGTTCCTTGATACCAACTCCCCCATGGGATTTGGGCATACATAGTTTTTCCCAAGTCACCAGTGCCCATTTCTTTTTTTTCGTTGCCCCTCCCCGGAGGAAGGAACGCTGGAGATTTTTTATTTTATTGATTATATTCTTTGGGGTTGCCATCAACGAAAATAGATACAGAGGCATTGACATGAGGACCGATTGAATCAATAAGATCCTCCCCGGAAGAGTGAGGAAACGATGTGTCCAATTAGATAACTTGGATTCTAATTTAGCTAACAGTTCCTCCCATGAGACATTGCAGATAGCTTTGTCTACTAAGGAGCTCCCATATAATTTGATGGGAGAGAAGCTCATTGGAAGCCCAATATAAGGACAATGGTTTTTTGGATTGCTACAAGAGATTTAAAAAAGAAAATTTGAGATTTGGTCAAATTAATTTGGGACCCCGAGGATTTTTTAAAGGCCTCTAACAACTTCTTGAAAGCGAGTGCCTCTCTCACTGATGGTTGCCCCATCAGAAAAGTATCATCTACAAATTGGAGGTGCGTCATAGGTGCAGATAGGGGATGGAGCCTGATTCCCTTGATGTCCCCCTCAGATAGGGATTGATGCAAGAAGCACCCCAACCCCTCCACCGGGACGATGTAAAGATAAGGTGAAAGAGGATCCCTTGCCTAACATCCCTAGAGGGGTTGAAATCCCGTGACGAGGATCCATTGATGAAAATAGAAAGAACGTTGAAGATATCAAATTCTTTATCCATAGAACCCAATTAGCTCCAAAACCGAAAGCTTCTACCATTTTTGAAGGAATTTCCAATTGATGCAATCATATGTTTTGGACATATTCAATTTAAACAAAATCCCAATTTTCTTAGAGGTTTGGAGGGAATATATAGTCTCATGAGCAACTATTATCCCATCAAGGATTTGGTGTCCTTCCAAAAACCTCCTCTGCTACGGGGATATGATAGACCTCAAGAGAGGTTTTAGTCTATTAGCAATTAGTTTAGATATGATTTTATAAATGACATTACAAAGAGAGATAGGACAAAACTTATATGCAATGTTGGCCTCTCATTCTTTGGGTATTAGTGCAATGAAAGTGGTATTGAAATCCTAGAGGATGGCTATGGAAGAGTAGGATTCTTCCACTACTTCCCAAATATCTCATCCAATGATTTTCTAGTAGGATTGGAAGAAATCGAAATCGAAATTGTTTGGGCCTGACACCTTTCCTGAGGCCATATATTTCACTATTTTCTCCACCTGTTCTATAGTTGTTGGTCTCATGAGGCCATGGTTTTGTTCTGGGAATACAACTTGTTATCCTATGTGTCTCCTCCTCCCGTTGCTCCTCTCACTCCTTGAGAAGTTGGTAGTTGTGATTTACCAATTCTCTCTCGATTTCCTCATTGGTCTCTAAACTTTCACCCGCCTTAGATCTCCACACAACAATCCTATTCTAGTTTTGTCTTTTCAAGAGGGAATCATGAAAGAACTTTGTATTTTTATCCCCCTCTCTCAAGCGCCTTATCCTAGATTTTTTTTTCCCAAAGAGTCTCTTCTTGTTTATCTCTTTTATTCAATTCCAGTCTAAGCTGTTATTCTCTGTGCATTGCCTCCTCGGTTCGCTCGCCTTGTATTTCCTTTTTTTGGATAGCTATCATTTTTGCTTCCAATTTTCTTTTTTCCTCAAAAATGTTTTTGACGACTTCCTTGTTCCATGCCTATATACTCATTCTGATGTTTTTGAGTCTTTGTTGGAACCAATACATCTTTGTTCCCTAGAGGTCCATTTATTCTTTGCACCACATTTCTATGTTTGGTTGAAATTTGGGCGATCCATCCAGAATTTTTCAAAGTGAAAGGGCTTAGGCCTAGGGATCAATTTACTTTGCTAGGTTAGCGATATTAGCCAATGATCGAACACATAGTATGATAAAATGTCTATCGTGACTTCCTGCTAAATAGGGTTTCGATGACAAGGAATCTATCCATACATACATTGGCTTGTTTCTCTGCCCCTCTTTTGTTGTTCCAAGTAAACAAACCAATGCTTGTGGGGATGCCTATTAGTCGGAGGTTCATGATTAGGGACTTGAAGGCCTCTTTCTCCCCATCTAATCTTCTGAGCCCTCCCTTCTTTTCCAATAATGTTGTCATCATATTAAAGTCTCCACCTATGAGCCAATGTTGGTCTTTCAACGTCAATCCCAAAAAGTTTAGTGACTCCAGGAATTCTCTCTCCAGGACCTGTGATAACGGGTCATATGCATTGGATATATATCCATGACCTTGTGTACCTATGCTTGTATACTTTGTTGTTAAAATTATGGAGGATTTGGAATGAATTTCTATGGTCATGATCGTCGGGTCCCGAAGGATGGTTAACCCTCCCGAGGCTCCCTCAACATTTATTACTTCCACTTCACAACCTTTCTAGATATTCTGGGCTATTCTCCTCATCGATTCCTATCACATTTGGTTTCTTGTAACATGACCAAATCTTCTTTCTCCAGTGTAATCATCTTCTGTAACATCTTATGTTTGGACATGGCATTGAGGCCTCTTATGTTCCATGACATTGTCTTCATATCAACACTTTGGTTGGGGTTGGAAATATTTTTCCGGGAGTCCTAGGATCTAGCCAAAATCCATAAGGAGGGTCCCTTGTTTCTTCTATTTTCTACGTGGGGTTCCTACCTTGTTTTTTTTCCTCCTTGGGAGATTTTTTCAATATTTCCAGGGGATTAGTTTTGATCCCTAGGTCTCCTAAAGTAGTTGTCAAATTTCCTTGTATTTCCTCTTTCCCTTTGCTCTTAAGCAACTTACGTTGGAGTTTACAGAGTTGTTATTTGGACACATTATTGATTTCGTGTTCTCCATACGCTGCCTTCAATGCTTTCATGTCAACCTCCACTTCCTCTTGATCCATATCCCGTGTCATTTCCTCTTCTTCATCTTCCTCTTGTGTTCCCTCTTTTTCTTGTGTCCTTCATTTCTACTTCTTCTTCTTCAATCAAGATTGTCTCTGAACTTGGATCTGGATTTTTACGCTTTGGGGTCTGCTCTCCCTACTATGTCATATTTGTTTATGTATCCTTTTGATCCCTCTGCTCCTCCTTGCTTGTCTCTTTCGCTACAGATTCAAATCGATTTGTATTGTTTTATGCTACTGCCCCACCTGGTTTGTTTTCTCTTTGACCTACCTTTCTTTTGCTTGGGATCTTAGAAAAACCCTCTGCATCCACTCCTTCCTTTGGTTTATTTGCTTCATTTTGGGCATTTAAAGGGCATTCTTTGAAGAGATGGCCATGAACATGGTATTGTTTTCATCTAAAAGGTATGTGCTCGTAATCCATTGTCTGACTCTAGTCATTGTCGTGATATGAAACAATTATTGATTATCAAAGAGCACCTGCAACATTCGTATATATGCAAATCCTTGCATAGGACGTATACACTGTCTTTTTAGTTATCTCAGATACCTTGATGAAATATCCTAGGGTATTCCCTATTCCTTCTAGGGTTTCCATCTCCTAGAACTCAAGAGGCAAGGAATACAACCTAATCCAGTCTAGAGCCATTGTGAATTCCTCCTTCTCACGAGAAAATCTTCCAGTCCAATATCTAATATGCAAGCCTGCAGAGCTAAGAATATGGGCCTTGTTCAAATGTTCGATATTGATCTTCGGCACTGGAAAAACAAAATGTGAAGAAACCCTTTTAACCTAGTTTCAAATCCACTTGTCTTTTCACCTTCCAACGTGATTTCACCCACACCACCAAATCCTTCTCCGAGGGCCAGATTCCCATGAAATTTCCTATTGGATCATGGTATTTCATATGTTGGATATAGATCCCAATGTGTGATGAGGTAACCTCATATCTAGGGTTCTCATTTATTCTGACCAAGCACCCATTCACCATTTGTTTGTCCACACGACTCTTCGCGAGGTCTACCTCTTCTGGTATTGCACTCTTGACTACAGCCTTTCCTGCCCCCCTCATTTCTACATCTTCTAACGGATGCCCAACTCTCTCTACCACTGCATCCTTGAAAGACACTATTTATGGTTGATCTCGACCACTCGCATTTGTTTAAGTCTCTAGAGTTGTTTCCATCCCTACACCTTACTCCCCCTCTCAGAATCTGAAGATCCCTTGTAAAAAATTTAGACATTTCCCTCTGATCAACAAACCCTAACCCTCTATCTTACACCTCCCACCATTGTTCCCCTCCTTTCAATTTCAGAATCTTTTTTCTTTTGTAAATAAAAAAGAGACTATATTACCTCATGCTCTAAAAAAAAAACATTTTTCAAAAGGTTACAACTAGACTCACCACCTGTTTTGCCACAACTGTGGAAACCAAGACATGTGGCACTGTGCATGGACACTATTGTGCATAGGTGGCACTGTGTATAGAAATAACATATGTATGAAAAATGTAAAAACTTTCCACCTGTTCTTCCATGTATATGGAAACCAAAACATGCAGTCTGCTCTAGAGTTTCATGACAACAAGAAAACAAAACAACTAAGACCAGAAAATTAACAGTAGAAAATCTAAACATGAGGCGAACCCGGGCTTTCATTCTGGTTGACCGTGAAGGCATAAGGCTGGAAGCAAGTTGGATAGCGTCTCTTTGTGAGATCGCCTGATAGGGAATCAAACAGGAAATCCATGCGCTTTCTTAGGAGGCTCTGGTTGTACATTTGCTCGGCTAGGTCCCTCATCTCGAAAATGAGGTCTAGGTGTTCCTCTGTGACCCTGCACGATTTGGGCGAGGCATGGCTATCCAGGACCTACTACATTGGCACCTTGGGAAAATCGTGTTCTTCTCTTTCATGCCATAATTCACCCCAATTGATTTATGGGCCTGTCGCTTTGGGGTCGGTGGCGTTTTTGCAGCAATTTGGCCACCTTGGACGAAGCTCCTCTTCTACCCGTGTCATCGGTTCACCGTCGACGTCCTGTAAGTGATGAGGAATCTCTGCCCAGTGTGGAGGAATTTCCTCCTTCATTATGCAACCTCTGTAATTGGGCTTTGGGATAGGCGACTGAGGCTTTGCCTGGGCTTCCATGTCCTAGTTCTAATCAGAGTGGGGAGAAAGGGTCAGGTTGTTTCTTGGAAAGGGATGATGAGCCACAGGTCCAGTGCGA